>SNQJ01S0164274.1:12621-33849 GCA_010110895.2 Picea sitchensis | reverse complement strand
GAACAAAATGGTATACTATGAATAATAGAGACGAATAAGCATAAGGCATTATTTAAAAATAGAAATAAGTTATTATTTTTTTATTATGGAATGCCACTTCAACCCTAATCCTAAATTATGTTGACGGAATTCAGTTAGCCAAAAGAACCCTAACTGATATTGAAAAAGGATAAAAAGGGTGTGTTTTCGTCCTTATACACACTTGCAAACATGAGCAAAGTCCAACTCACTTAGTGTGTCCTTGGAGGCACAATGCCTAGGTTCACAGCCCACGATGTCACTTTGACTGGAACCTCTTCCTTTTAGGCTTGCTCCTAGGGAATCCAAGGGGGGTAGACCCTAGTTACTAGATATGATTAACGTTACAAGTTTGGGGGGAAGACTAACCTATGATGCAAAGGAAACAATGCAAGGTGCAAGATTTACTTATGTCAAGCAATCCCTTCCCTAAGTCAACTAAGACTAGTGCCTAAGGTTGGGAAAGGGGTCAACTAATGTTTGAGGGGAGTTGATTACAAAGTGATTACAAAGATTACAAAGGTACAACTATCCCACAACAAAATAGATACAAGTACTACTTACAAAAATGAATTAAAGATGTTACAACAATTATAAACAAGAGATATAAGATACACAATATATGAAGGAAAAAAGTTAACCAAATGCTTAAATGTGTAGTAATTGAAAAAAAGACTCAAAGCATAAAGATCATCCACATTAAGACAAGCATGCCCCAATAGAACTTACTCTATTGGACTGCTTTTCAATGACAACCACAACACTCAAGATCCAACAAGATGATGCCTCCAAATGGGATGCACTATCTCTTGAAGGATCACACCATAAAGATCACTTAACAGATAAATTAAAAAGATTTAAAGAAACAATGATCCACAATACTAAAGTTGACACTTAGATAATTAATCCACAAAGACATAAAATTGCATGTGAAATTAAAGACAATATGTGTGCTTGCAATTAATGTTTTAAACAACCATAAGATATACCCAAGAGATTGATGCCTAAAACACTAAGTGGATTAAGGGTTGCTTTAAAGATTTTAAAGATTTTAATTCCCCCCCTTAACTAAGTGTCAAACCAAAATCCTCCTCCCCCAATTACCAAATGGCTGCTGGATGCTCAAGAAGTGAGGCAACGAGGCCTACCCTAGCTTCACAGATCAACCCTAAAGACCCGAGTACTCCCAGAAAGGACGCCGCGTGCCGCGAGACTGTCCCTGGCCTAGCACCTTCTGTTGCCTTCCTCAAGCCCCCTTTTAGATGGTGAAGATGGTGAATTCAGGTGTCCTATTAAGTCTAATATATTATTATTCCTAAGGACTAAGTTTTTTAGTGTGTTTATGAGTGTTTTGATGACTTTAAGTTGCCCAAAATTAGTGAATTAGTGTCAAAACCGAAACCTATTCAACCCCAAAAGATGTGTTGCAGATCATGAAATTGAAGCATATAGAAACATATGAAACATGTAAAGGAAAGCTGAAATAAAGAGTTACTCCATCGTCATTCACTTAACCACATATATTTGCAAGCTTAAAATAAATTGATGCTACGAAAGGACAAGAACAACTTGTCAAATATAAAATAAAATTGCCTTAGATCATCATCACTTATCCATGTGTGTTATTACATAATGAAAGTGTGCCAAGAAATGAAAGGTACTTGATGAAATAAGAAATGTACCCCTACACCATATACATGCTCCACATATACTTCAAGCTTAAATGATGGCAAATGGCCTTAAGAGACAAGTTGATTGTAGATTTAAGAGATTACTTTCAAACCACAACACTTAAACCATGTGATATTGCATTTAAAACATGTGTTATGAAACTTGATGAAAATTAGAGCATGTGAATGAGATTATGCCTTAAGGGATTATGATAAGATATAGTATGTGTATGATATCTACCTCTAGAAAATTTTAACCACATAAGCATAAATAAGTTATCAACACATTACTAATCTAGCCCTACTATATTGGGGATGTCTCACCCAAGGTGTAGGCAATTATGAGACAAAACTTGAAATTCAAAGCCAAAAGAAACATAAACCACTCACAATGGAACAAGATGGAGGCAAGCCTACCTTTGTTGTGCCAAAGAGGGTTGATATGAAAAGAAAACAACTACTAACACAAAACTAGCCACACAACCTTGCCCTAGTGACAAGTGGGGCAAAACAAATAACAAATTGTTGAAAACAAACTAAGACATAGCCTCATGATTTTAGGGGGTTGGCTGAGCCAATCTCTCACCCAAGATGTAGGCAAAACTAACTTACAACGAAATAAACTAGATACAAGAGAATGCAAGCCTCAAGGGAACTTCCCGGGGGCTTGCTACAATGAAAGCAAAATGTAGGAGAAATATGAGATTCGTTACCTACACAAAGGAGAGACTTTGATGTGTTGTGTGACTGAATGTGGGCATCATAACCCTGTGTACCTGGTAAGAACCTGCAAAAACCAACAATCTATTGCTTGCTAGAAATGCTGCACAACACAAGAAAAGTTAAGAATTTTTTTTGTTTTTAGGCATGACTTTTTCACATAAAATATCCAAGTAAAAAATGATTTTAGATGACCTATCTATGATGGTTAGCTAACTGAAATATGTAATGGAAGTGAACATAAAATCATATTAGAAGAAGTATGGATTTTGAATAGGCCTTGAGGGTAGACTCCTCCTTGAGGCTATCCCAACAACACCCTAGAGGAAAACCTGCAAAAATTCAAACAAAACGTGAGGTATACAAGTAGATAATATGGATGAATGAGATAAAAACATGAAATACTTCACACTACTGACCACCCAACATATATAGATAAACAATACTACTATTGATGAACCTACCCAAGTAAACTACTTTACCCAAGAATCTACTCAATACCACACAAGATGCCAAAAACCACAATATCACTTCATGTGCAAGAAGAAAACCATACTACTCTTGGTTACTTCAAATCCTCCAAATCTTCTTATTAATCCAAAAGGGAGAGTCTTGCAGCAACAAGTTTCTCCAACACTCTCAAGAAAAAAATTGATGGATGCAATGTGAACAAGAGAGAGAGAGATGGGGCGAAAATCTAGTAGCATAACACTAGCTCAAAGAATGGTGAAGAAATTAGTGAGGGAGAGGATGTATTTATAACCAAAGAGAAAAAACGACCCCTCCTATATCAATGCCAAGTGTTATATCCCAGCCACAAGAGGGAATCCCAAAGAGAGGGGCACATCATCTAGGGTTTGGGCAAGGATTGATGAGGTGTATGAGTGAGGTGGAGTGTGGGACCAAGCATATGGGTGAGGTGGTAGGCTAGGAAGAGCGCACCACTAAAGGGAGGGTCCCACCACTCAATTAAATGGTGTTTCAAATGTTTCTATGTGAGGGGGGGCGCAAATCCTCCTAGGGGGACGTGCGGGTATGTATGAGTGAGTGTGTAAGGGGTTGTGTAAAGGTTAGGAGGTGGGTTGGGTAGGTTAGGAATCATCTCTCTCACCCTTTTCCATCATTACATTACCCATTTAACTCATAAATTACAAAAATGACATTTTGACTATGTCATGACTTAGCAATTAAAATTGTTGTTTTGACTAACTGAGACTCCTGGTGGAAAAACACCTAGCAAAAGTTGTCCGACTGAGCTGAAACTTGGTCCAAGGGTGTAGGGGGTGTCTTTCCATTTATTTTGAGCACAAATACCCCTATCAAAATCCCAAGGACCTAGTTTTTACAATAATTGCTCAAAAACAATTAATTAATTAAATAATTAAACTTCCAGCCTTAGGAAAATTTAATTAATTAAAAAACACCTATCTAGACTCTGCGGAATTCTGCGAAAGTTTCTAAGATGTCATACATGGTCATTTACATCATTCCTAAACAATAGTTAGCAGGAGATAACTCCACTAGAACGCTATTCACCACTTTGAAGGAATTATTGCTGGTGTGAGGGAAAAACTCAAGGGAAATTAATAAGGCTAAAAAGCCCAATTAATAACCCGAGGATAAAAAACCCTCGGTGAAAATAACTCTCCTAATGAATAAATCCCAAGGTAACTGACCTAACTATGACCCATGCAAACCTATTACATTATTAACCCACATAGGGGTGCGAAAATTCCGTTTACAAAAATGTGTGCTGGAGGCATAAATTGCCCAGTAGAACCAAACAATATTCGACATATTTGCATCTGATGATGGATCTCTTCATGGCACATGGAGTTGACCCCCTAGTTGGATAGGCGGTCAACATTTGGCTCCACATGGGGACGTGTGTTTGATCTTCTCAAATGGGACAGAGAGCATATAAGAATCCAACATCTACAAAAAGGTCCTCGCCAATATCCAACATAAGCATACACATACATGAAATAAATGCTATAAACCACATCTAAATAATGAAATAACTAAAGTAAAACATCATAACTGCAAAATAAATCTATGATACTGAAATAATTCTAAGTACATATCAACATAATGAATGAAACAATACAAAATTGAAATGCAAGGAGAAGGGTTAGAGATACACTACAGAGGGTGTCCCTTTGGACACCAAGTTGCCCATCATATGAAAAAGAGCTTGAGTTTCTGCCCATTCCTTGGAATGTTGATAGCCTCACCATCCAGATGGATGAGATGAAAAGAATTAGGCCCTGCTATTTCTCTGATCAAATATGGACCCAACCAAAAGCTGTCAAACTTGCCATGCTTTCTTGGCTTCTCTCTTCCTCTATCCCATAAAAAAACTGTATCCCCAATCATCAAGTCCCTCTTCCTAGATGACTTGTCAAAAACCTTCTTTACCTTACTCTGATTTCTGCAATTTTGATCATAAGCCTTTTGTTGATCTCATCTAACTCAATGACCTGATTGACCCTGTTCTGAACTGCATCCTGCTCTGTGTAAATATCCTCAACTGACCCATACGTTGGAAGTCTAAGGTGCACTGACAACCTAACCTCCAATCCATACAATAAATCAAAAGGAATCTTTCCAGTTGTTGCTTTCTTTGTTATTCTATCAGCCCATAATGCATGTTTAATTTTACTATCCCAAGACCTCTTTTTTTCACCGACTATCTTTTTAACTATGGTCATTAAGTTTTTGTTACTTGACTCTGCTTGACCATTTTCTTGAGGATAGTAATCTGATGCATGTGATAAGATAATACCATACTTGAAACAAAAGAGGACATCTCAGCTGAAAAAAATGCCTTGGCATTATTTGTCACTATCTTTGATGGGACCCCAAATCTAGTTATAATTCTGTCTTCTAGGAAATCCATCACAACCTTCTCAGTTGTTGACTTGGTAGGAATGGATTCAACCCACTTGGTAAAGTAATCTGTTGCTGTGATAACCCATGAATACCCATTACTTGAATTATCATTAAACTTCTTGATGAAGTCCAAACCCCACTACTAAAAATGTGCTTCAACCACAACTAGTTGCAAAGGGAGAGATGCTAACTTCTGCTTTCCTGTGGAAAGATGACATGGCTCACATTTTCGAACAAACTGATACACATCTAAAAATATTGTGGGCCAATAATATCCTTCTCTAAGGATTTTGTGTGTAGTAGTTTTAGCAGCAAAGTGTCCACCACAAAACCCTCCATGGAATTCATCCATTAGTTTCTTTGACTCAACGTCATCCACACATCTAAGGATAACCCCATCAGGATTCTTCCACCCTAATCCATATCTAGTAAGGACATACTTAGAAGATTTTAACCTTAAAGCCCTTTTCTTGTGTCCTACTAGATGGCTTGGACAAGTCAGATTCTTAAGATAAAATATAATGTATGTATACCATTCTACTTGTTCAAGTTTCAATAAGTTAGGAGGAAAATCTTCATTATTAATTTGGAAAACCATACCCAAGGCCTTCTCATTATTTTCTGTCAACATTTTAGCCAAGCCTTGACCCTTAATCAACTTCGTAGGCTTGATTTCCAAATCATACTCTTGGATCTTAGAAATCCATCTACCCCTTGAGCCCAATCCTTCCACTTGAGATAAAACATCTTTAACTGCAGAATTAGGAACATAACCAATCACTTTGGAATATCCAATGAAGACTCTGAAATGTTTGAGTGATTTCACTAAGGCATAAGCCTGTTTCTCAAACATGGGATACTTAAGCTCTGAATTTTTCAAGGCCCTACTCATATATGCAATGGGTTGATCATACCCTTGATCATTTTTCTGAAGAAACACACCAGCAATAGTGTCTTCATAAGAAAAGGAAAAAATCTGAAAGTCCTTGTTATAGTCTGGGCTGACAAGGATGGGAGATTTACATATGGAAGTCTTAAGACATTCAAAATCTCGCTTAATTTCTTCATTCCATTCAAATTTAGAATCCTTCTTAAGCAACTTATATATAGGTTTCATGATCTCAACATAGTTAGGAATGAACCTATGGACAAAACTGGGTTTTCCTAAGAAGGATTGTAGAGCTTTTTTTGATATAGGCAAAGGCACCTTACCAATGGATTCAACTCTCTTTGGGCCTAACTTGACCCCCTCTTTTTAAATTACGTGGCCCAATAATTTACCTTCAGTCACCCCAAAGATTGAATTAGCAAGATTTAGAGAAATCCCAAACTCTCTACATCTGTCCAAAAATTTCCTAAGGTGGTTAATGTGAGTTTTCCCATCCTTAGAAAATACTGTCAAATCATCCTGATATATCTCAATCAATTTCCCAATCAGCCCCCAAAAGGCATAATCCATAGCTCTCTGAAAAGTAGCTCCAACATTTGATAAACCAAATGGCATTCTAAGATATTCAAAGGTTCCCCATGGAGTAGTAAACGTTGTCTTATGCCTATCTTCTTCTTTAAGTCTGATCTAATTATAACCGAAAAAATCATCAAGCATGGAAATCATTCCTGATCCTGTTACTCTTTGAAGTAAAGTTTCCATCTTGGGAAGGGTGTAGTGGTGTTTTGTGCAAACAATGTTCAAATTCCTGAAGTCAATGCATATCCTAATCTTTCCATTCTTCTTCCTAGAAACAACCAAATTTGAGGACCATGAAGAATGTCTAGTTTGGGAAATGATGCCTGCCTCTAACATTTTTTGTAAATCCTGTTGGACCAAAGGAGCTAACTTGGGGTTCATTTTCCTTGATTTTTGTCTAAAGGGCTTGTTTTCTTCCTTAAGAGGAATCACATGTTGAATTACATCCTCCCTATAGACTTTGAGCTCATCATAACTGAAGGCCAAGACATCCTTATACTCTTTTAATAACTTAAAATTTTCATTGCTTTCCTCTATAGGGGTAGTCTTGCCTATCTTTATCATCCTAGGCTCTTCATTAGTTTCAATGTTGACTTCAAGGTGGTCACATAGTTTTTTCTTTGAGTCTTCTTTTTGCTTGTGACCATCTTGTCTATCAAAATCCMTTTCCAAGGACACAACTCGCCTAGAGGGTGCTTTCACCTTATCATCATTTCCATTATAATTACAACCCTCCTCTTTTATACTGATGCCTAAATCARAAAATTCATGSATACRAGTCAAAAACTTGATAACCTGTTTGTCATCATGAAAAACCTGCCAATGATTCATGTTATCAGGAACTGAGGGTCTAAAAATCACTTCCATTGAAATATTTTCATCAATCAAAATATCTCGAAGCTGAAGTGTGGAAGTAGCTACTACAAGTTCATCTGCCTTTGAATTCTGTTATCTAGGAATAGCAATTAATTTTAAAGCATCTAGATCATTGATTAAGTCCGAAATTGCATTCCTATATCCTTTCAATCTCTCAGACTTGCAAGCAAATTTATTCTTTAGTTGTTGTATGACCAAGTTTGAATCCCCTTTGATATTTAGACATCTCACACCCCTATCATTGCAAATTTCTAAACCAAGGAGAAAATATTCATACTCAACCACATTATTAGTTGCATCAAACTCCAATCTATAAGCAAATTTCAACACTTTACCACTTGGAGCTTGAAGCACAATTCCAACACCTTTTCCTACTCTAGAAAAAACACCATCAAAATTCATGTACCATACTTTGTCTAATTCATTATCTTGGACTTTATCTTCTAGGGGCACAATGGAGTTAGACAAAATGGCATAATTACCAAGACCTTCATCATCATACTTTAACTCATTTTTGGGGTTTCTTGGGTCTTCAATATGATATCTTCTAAACACTTCCCTATTCAACTTGAAAGTATTCCCATCTTGAGTAGGAAGGGTAGCATAAGATAAATCCATTTGTAAGTTACCACCCAAATCTTCAGCTGCCTTTCTATTCAATAAAATTCTCTAAGCATCTAGAACATCAATCAAAACAATGTCCATTTCAAACATGATATCCGAAAAAACTGCTAAGTGTACTTCTAAAACCCTTAATCAATCCATCCACTTCAATCGTTTTACTATCCATGGCACAAATGTTATGGTAAGGTATAGATATTCTTAAGTTCAACTATTCCATTACCTTATTAGTCATAACATTAGAGCTTTCCCCTGAATCTAGCATGCAATTGTGTAAGACTTTGTCATTCACAAGTAAAGAAAGGTATAAAGGAAAATTCTTCTCATTCCCCCTATCCCAATTCTGTAAAATCACTGGTGCATCTTGGTAAGCCACGACTGGTTGCTTCTCAACAAAACTTTTAGGGGGATCTTCTATGGCTTTAAGTAGTTTTTCCCTTTGAGAAGGGATCTTCATAAGTTCTCATACTAACACTAACATCTTTTCATTGCTCAACCATCCACCTAAGTCAATATTCAAATCTGTATTAATAGGAACATTAGACTTAGAAGGAATTGGAGATACCTTGGGAACACTAGTTTGACCTTTATCTTGACCTTTATTTCCATTCCTTTGGTATGTAATGCCTCTATACTTAGCCATTTCTGCAATCTCTTGGGGTGTGGGCTTGGGCCCATACTTTTATGTTGCCTTATCAACAACATTATTCATGAAGTTTCCACTACTTCCATGTTTATAAAAATCCATCCAATCATACATGCCCACATTGTACTTCCTACCACACATATTTATTTGTTCATTTCCTTGATTTCCATAACTATCATCATAACAACCCTCAAGGAAAACTGGACAAGTCGCTTCCTCATGAAACTCACCACAAGGCCTACAATAAGGTATAGAGTGATGATCTACCAAGTTGGTGGATTCAAAAGGGTTAGGTGGCCTTTGATCATTTTGGGGAGGTCTCCTTGGCCACTTATCATTTGGCTTATGTTGTTGTCTATTTTGTTGGGACCTCCCCATAGTGATCAACCAATTTTGCAATGCATTGATTTGATTGGCATAGTTTATCTCCATTTGCTTAATTAACTGGGTCAATTCCTTAATCCCATCACTTGATGATTCTTTACCCTCAACTTTCTTCTTCTTCTCATCATTAACCTTTGAAGAAGAACCTCTTGTGAAACCAGGAATGCTAGATTTCCTAGCCTCAAGCATATTCTGTTCAATTCTTACGGCTGTAGTTTGTGTTGCTCTCAAAGTTTGAGGATCCTTATCCCTTAAGGAATACCTCATTTCACCTTCAAATTCCTCCATATAATAAATCAAGAATGCAGTATCTAAAGACAAAATATTAGCATGAAGGCCCTTCACCAAGCTATTAAACTTAGTGTTAAATTCTTCCACAGTCTCATTTTATTTTTTTATGACTATTGGTAAGGGAAGCAAGATGGAATCTGTGTTCTTTCTTATCACCCTATCTCTTCCTAAACTCATCCAATATTTATTCAAGGGTGCTAAACTTATTTGCATAAAAATCTGTAAACCATTCGGCAACATCTCCTTCTAAGGAGTACACAAACAAAGTCATTTTCACATCTTCTTCATCATGACCCCTACAATATCTTTCCACACACAACTGAAAATTTAGGATATGGGATTTGACACTTATAGCATTGTTTCCTTGAAAGGTAGGCAACTTGTCAATATCTTTTTCAGGAATTGCGTGAAGGGCACCTTGGAGTGCTGCAAAGTTCAAAGGTCTCAAAAAGATACTCATGATTACATTAGGAGTATTAGTGGGATTGTTAACAGTTTGTTGATTATTGGTTTGGAACAAGTATTGGATATCAGTGAGTGCTTCTTCACCAAGACTTTCAAGTAGTCTCCTAGGAGAAAGGCGATTTAGCCTCCTCCTATAAACCTTTTCAAGTTCAGGAAAAGAATAAATCACTCCTTGTGAAGTGC
The DNA here is from genome assembly GCA_010110895.2 of Picea sitchensis. Taxonomy (NCBI): domain Eukaryota; kingdom Viridiplantae; phylum Streptophyta; class Pinopsida; order Pinales; family Pinaceae; genus Picea; species Picea sitchensis. Next base: position 23,615 of record SNQJ01S0164274.1, on the reverse strand, counting down.
TCCTAGTAGTATACTTGACAGATTTTTTCAATGGAGTCACCACTTGGAAAGGAATCACACAAAATCAACCAATACAAATTCAATGAATTTTAGGGACTAAAGTTTTTATTGTTTAGTTCTTAAAAAATTAAGTTAAGTCGTTTTGATCAAGGATAAATGACTTATCCATGGAAATGACACCAAAGATGTTTCCATCCTTACACACACTTGCAAACGTGAGAAAACTCCAGCTCACTTAATGTGTCCTTGGAGGCACAATGCCTAGGTTCACAGCCCACACTGTCACTTTGAATGGAACTTATTCCTTCTAGGCTTACTCCTAGGGAAGCCAAGGGGGGTAGACCCTAGTTACTAGATATGATTAATGTTATGTTCTAGGAGTTGGTTTTAATTAGTTACAAGGTTGGGGAGAAGACTAACCTATGATGCAAAGACAACAATGCAAGGTGCAAGATTTACTTATGTCAAGCAAGCCCTTCCCTAAGTCAACTAAGACTAGTGCCTAAGGTTGGGAAAAGGGGTCAACTAATGTTTGAGGGGAGTTGATTACAAAGTGATTACAAATATTACAAAGGTACAACTATCCCACAACAAAATAGATACAAGTACTTACAGAAATGAATTAAAGATGTTACAACAATTATAAACAAGAGATATAAGATACACAATATATGAAGGAAACAAGTTAACCAAATGCTTAAATGTGTAGGAATTGAAAAAAGATTCAAAGCATAAATATCATCCACATTAAGCCAAGCATGCCCCAATAACACTTACTCTATTGGACTGATTTTCAATGGAAACCAAAACACTCAAGATACAACAAGATGATGCCTCCAAATGGGATGCACTATCTCTTGAAGGATCACACCATAAAGATCACTTAACATATAAATTGAAAAGCTTTAAAGAAAAAGTGATCCCCAATTCTAAAGTTGACACTCAGATAATTAATCCACAAAGAAATAAAATTGCATGTGAAATTAAAGACAAGATGTGTGCTTGCAATTAATGTTTTAAACAACCATAAGATATACCCAAGAAATTGATGCCTAAAACACTAAGTGGATTAAGGGTTGCTTAAAGATTTTAAAGATTTTAATTCCCCCCCTTAACTAAGTGTCAAACCAAAATCCTCCTCCCCCAATTACCAAATGGCTGCTCCATGCTCAATAAGTGAGACAATGAGGCTTACCCTAGCTTCACATATCAACCCTAAAGACCCGAGTACTCCTGGAAATGACACCGCGTGCTGTGAGACCGTCCCCGACCTAATACCTTCAGTTTCCTTCCTCAAGCCCCGTTTTAGATGGAGAAGATGGTGAATTTAGGTGTCCTATTAAGTATAGTATATTATTATGCCTAAGGACTAAGGTTTTTAGTGTGTTTATGAGTGTTTTGATGACTTTAAGTTGCCCAAAATGAGTGAATTAGTGTCAAAACCGAAACTTATTCAGCCCCAAAAGATGTGTTGCAGATCATGAAATTGAAGCATATAGACACATATGAAACATGTAAAGGAAAGCTGAAATAAAGAGTTACTCCATCGTCATTCACTTAACCACATATATTTTCAAGATTAAAATAAATGGATGCTACAAAAGGACAAGAACAACTTGTCAAATATAAAAGAAAATTGCCTTAGATCATCATCACTTTCAGATCGCAGATTTAAGAGATTACTTTCAAACCACAACACCTAAACCATGTGATATTGCATTTAAAACATGTGTTATGAAACTTGATGAAAATTAGAGCATGTGAATGAGATTATGCATTAAGGGCTTATGCTAAGATATAGTATGTGTATGATATCTACCTCTAGAAAATTTTAACCACATAAGCATAAATAAGTTATCAACACATTACTAATCTAGCCATACTATATTGGGGATGTATCACCCAAGGTGTAGGCAATTATGAGACAAAACTTGAAAGCCAAAAGAAACATAAACCACTCACAATGGCACAAGATGGAGGAAAGACTACCTTTGTTGTGCCAAAGAGGGTTGATATGAAACGAAAGCAACTACTAACACAAAACTAGCCACACAACCTTGCCCTAGTGACAAGTGGGGCAAAAAAATAACAAATTGCTGAAAACAAACTAAGCCATAGCCTCACAATTTTGGGGGGTTGGATGAGCCAATATCTCACCCAAGATGTAGGCAAAACTAACTTACAAAAAAAGAAACTAGATACAAGAGAATGCAAGCCTCAAGGGAACTTCCCGGGGGCTTGCTACAATGCAAGAAAAATGTAGGAGAAAGATGAGATTCATTACATACACAAAGGAGAGACTTTGATGTGTTGTGTGACCGAATGTGGACAACATAACCCCTTTTACCTGGTAAGAACTTGCAAAAACCAACAAGCTATTGCTTGCTGGAAATGTCGCACAACACAAGAAAAGTTAAGAAAAAATTATGTTTTTAGGCATAAATGTTTCACATAAAATATCCAAGTAAAAATGATTTTAGATGACCTATCTATGATGGTTATCTATCTGAAATATGTAATGGAAGTGAACATAAAATCATATTAGAATAAGTATGGAGTTTGAATAGGCCTTGAGGGTAGACTCCTCCTTGAGGCTATCCCAACAACACCCTAGAGGCAAACCTGCAAAACTTCAAACAAAACGTGAGGTATACAAGTAGATAATATGGCTGAATGAGCTAACAACATGAAATACTTCACACTACTAACCACCCAACATATATAGATCAACAGTACTACTATTGATGAACCTACCCAAGTAAACTACTTTACCCAAGAATCTACTCAATACCACACAAGATGCCATAAACTACAATATCATCTCATGTGAAAGAAGAAAACCAGACTACTCTTGGTTACTTCAAATACTCCAAAGCTTCTTATTAATCCAAAAGGGAGAGTCTTGCAACAGCAAGTTGCTCCAACAATCTCAAGAGAAAAATGGATGGATGCAATGTGAACAAGAGAGAGAGAGATGGGGAAAAAATATAGTAGCATAACACTAGCTCAAATAATGGTGAAGAAATGAGTGAGGGAGAGGTTGTATTTATACCCAAAGAGGCAAAACAACCCCTCCAAGATCAATGCCAAGTGTTACATCCCAACCACAAGAGGAAATCCCAAGGAGAGGGGTGCACCATCTAGGGTTTGGGCAAGGATTGATGACGTGGATGAGTGAGGTGGAGTGTGGGACCAAGAATATGGGTGAGGTGGTAGGCTAGGAAGGGTGCACCACTAAAGGGAGGGGCCCACCACTCAATTAAATGGTGTTTCAAATGTTTCTATGTGAGGGGGGGCACAAATCCCCCTTGGGGGCGTGAGGGTATGTATGAGTGAGTGTGTAAGGGGTGCGTAAAGGTTAGGAGGTGGGTTGGGTAGGTTAGGAATCATCTCTCTAACTTTTTTCCATCATTACATTACCCATTTAACTCATAAATTACAAAAATGACATTTTGATTATGTCATGACTTAGCAATTAAAATTGTTGTTTTGACTGACTGAGACTCCTGGTGGAAAAACATCAAGCAAAAATTGTCTGACAGAGATGAAACTTGGTCCAAGGGTGTAGGGGTTGTATTTCCATTTATTTTGAGCATAAATACCCCTAGAAAAATCCCAAGGACCTAGTTTTTACAATAATTGCTAAAAAACAATTAATTAATTAAATAATTAAACTTCAAGCCTTAGGAAAATTTAATTAATTTAATTAATTAAAAAAAAACTATCTAGACTCGAAGGTATTCCGTGAAACTTTCTAAGATGTGATGCATGGTCATTTATATCATTCATAAACAATAGTTACCATGGGATAACTCCACTAGAACGCTATTCACCACTTTGGAGGAATTATTGCTGGTGTGAGGGAAAAACTCAAGGGAAATTAATAAGTTTGAAAAACCCAATTAAGAACCCGAGGATAAAAAACCCTCGGTCAAAAGAACTCTTCTAATGAACAAATCCCAAGGTAACTAACCTAACTATGACCCATGTAGACCTATTACATTATTAACCCACACAGGGGTGCGGAAATTCCGTTTACAAAAATGTGTGTTGGAGGCATAAATTGCCTAGTAGAACCAAACAATCTTCAACATATTTGCATATGATGATGCATCTCTTCATGGCACATGGAGTTGACCCCCTAGTTGGATAGGCAGTCAACAGGGTGGATGTAGGAATTAGAAGAGATCGACTGGGGGGAGGGGAAGCAAGCATGAGAGTAGTACTCCTGGCACTGTAATCTTTTGATTTCATGTTTAATAAAAGAGTGCAGAGCCATTTTCGATCTACAACAAAGATTCTTGTGATGATGGTTACAGGGTTTGTCTATTGCTCATTTTTCATGCTATTCCATTCGCTTTTCTTCCTGATTTGTAACATGTGTCTGTAATGGAATTCATTCGTTTGTTAGATGCTCTATTGCAGGACAGATTATAGGTTGTTTCTTGTGGAGATATGAAGGTTAAAAATTCATCTTTTGTTAGATGCCCTGTCCCAAATATCTCTTTCCATTGATTTATGCTTGGAATTCATTTATTGCTAAGTGCTCCTTTCATTTTGATATGTTTTCTCTCTATTCTACTACCATACTTTTATAAATCCTTCTCTCTGTAATCAACTTCTATCTCGCCTCTGTTCCATGGATTTCCATTGTCAAAATACTCTGATTATTTTCTTGATCATTTAACTCCATGCCCAATGGACTACCTCCCGGTCCAACCCACCAACCCTAAAAACTCAAAACTTTCTGTTACCCACAGATCTTCCCACTGTTAAGCTTATTGAATATCGTATCGTGACATATTCGAGAGATCTCTCTCGGGTTGGAAGGGGTAGATTCTAATCAAAAGTGGTTCGTGGTTATCTTGGAATTTACTTGCATGCAACCCAAGTCAAGTTCCGAGTGATAACTTATTATTTCATTTAAAATGTGCTAAGGCTTGGCTCTATTACAACCTAGAACCAAATCTTGCAACAACATTTTCTGGCACCATTGTCGGGGAAGGAGGACGAAGTTATCTTCCCTGGGATACAAAAATAGTTCATATCTATGTCTTGATGGTGAACAAGGGATATGCATTCAATTGGTTGTGATCATTCACCTGGAGACTCCTTGGTTCGAAGACTCTACGTGATTCACTGGCGACTCCACTGGTCTCAAAATGTCGAATTCATCCACCGCTCAGATTGCTGCAAGGTTTTCTCCACTGGACTTTACAAATGTTTATGGTTTTCCAAAAACTATTCCAGACATTAAAGTTTGGGAAGATGTCCTTCCTAAATTTGGAGAATAAGGACGAAAATCCTGCTCAACACTTGTTTGAATTCCACAAGCTCATGGATGAATTAAATATACATCATGAAGATGTCCTCATGAAACTGTTTATGTTTTCGTTGGAAAGAGATGCTAGACTCTGGTATAAATCTTTACCCAATTCCAGTATTCGTTCATTGAAAGATTTTCACATGCTTTTTCATCAACATTGTAAAAGAATCTATTCAGCTGAAATACTTTTTGAAGATTGTTGTAATATAACATTCATAAGACAAAAAGATCAAACTAATCTTCTTGAAGTGGAGGAAGGAATAACATAAATTTCTCAAGTCAATGAAGATAATAAGTATGAAGAAGAGTTGGCCGATAAAGAAGTTGGATATGATATCTCTTGTGATCATATTCAAAAAAACGAAATTCAACATCATGGCCAACCTGTATAAGAGAAAGAAAACAATAGTTGCTTGATCCAGAAATTACACAGACCACCTCCTTTAACAGAAGAAGAGATAGATCTTCTACTGAACAGTTATGTTGTAGCCCCTTCTTACACAGATCTGCAGCATCCACATAGTCCTGAATATGTGAGTGAAACTTCTTCTATTATTAATGCAAATATGATTTTAAATGATGACAGCCATGAAACTATACAAGAAGTCAGTGAACCTTTTTATGATGATGATTCCCTGCCAGGAGATCAGCTTGTAGACTATGTTTTGTTTCATGAAAAAGACGTGGTTGTCATGTTTAACAATCCTGAATAATTTTTGGTGTTCGAGAATGATTTAGATTTTGATGTGGAGGAGTATAAATCTAAGATAGAAAGCATGCCAGAGAAAGGATCAAAGTTGCTCATGGTTGATACCCCGAGTATTTTTCTGATTGATAACACTTCAGATTTATCTGCTGCACCCAGATATGATGTGTACACCAATGATTATAATATCATTTCCTTGGAACAGTTTGATGCAGGTTTTTCATGGAGGAAGGATGGTCTTCAACCAGAATTGAGCCGTCTTCACGAGCATACCAGATCAGATGATTTTGAGCACAATGATGTAGAACAAAGAATCCTAGAGGAAATTTGTTATTTACCTCAGGACCATGCATTTTTTCATGATCCTTTTGCTGACCTTTTAGATTCATTTAATGGGGGAGTATGCTATGTCATGGATATTTTGTCACAGGAATAGAAGAAAAGTTTGAACATTCATGATCAACAACATGTCAGATGGGAGTTATGTGTTTCCTTTTTCATCCTTCTCAAAGAAAGTGTGAGCAAATTTCAAATAAGTAGACAGTCATTGGATTGGCTTCATTGGCATTTTTGTATCATTTGATCTAGTGGGATTTTTTCAGTAATTAGAGTAGGTGATGTAGATAAATAAGCTTGACTTTGAGCATTAGAGTACATCAATGGTTTTTAGTATGTTTTTAGTTCACTTTGGAATCCAATATGGTTTTTTTTTAAAGCATTACGACTCCATAGCCCAATGAATGCTAAGTGGTTTTTGTTTCGGAAAGGTGCAAGTAAAGTGACAGGGTTCAGAGTTTGATAAGGACGATTTCAGGTCGCCCAATGGATGAAGGCACGTGGTCTACTGTTCTTGGCGCTTTACAAGAAAGCACCATCCCTAGATGGAGCCTATGTTGTAAATTTCTCAACTCGGTGTCTTTCTCCAAAATTTATGTTAGTTACGCCACTTAGTTTTAGAACCTTGTCGCCTGGCGTAAGATTGTGTAACCATTAATCCCTTGCGCCATTCGACACAACCTTTCTGCCGCAGTAAAAACTCTAAATCTATCACCATTTTTGCCAAATTTTTCTACCGTCAAGATCTCAAAGCGTTAAAAAGTTTCCCATGGTCTCCCAATTTGTCCTACTTCTCATTCCTTCATTGTGAAGAGTGTCAGTTATACAATCAAACTATAAATTTTTCTCTTTCCAAATATTATTTTAAAATTAATATTTTATTTTAAAGTTTGAAAAAATATATTTTAAGCCAATCCCTTTGCATTGTTGATTCCACTATCCTTCACATCCTAATGCATTGTTGATTCCACTATCCTTCACATCCTAATCTTCAAACTATCCACCGTGAGCTACATGCCAAGTCACAAGAAACACACACAAGACTCCAAGGAGAGGTTTTCACTGGGGATCAAAGAAACACACCATCTGTCTGAGCGTTAAGTCACATGGAGGAAGGACTCATGAGGAGACCCAAAAGGGGTGCGCTACATGCCCATAAATCACAAGAATAGTATTATATGTAAAAGCTCAGTTCTATTTCAGGGATTTGGCCAACATGGGGTTTAAAATAAACACTTCTCCATGTCCCCGAAACCCAAAAGCCTGAAAATCGAGATTCTGATCATACGTATCATTCACAGAAGTGGTGGACGCCGTAAAGTTCTTGTCTTTTGCTCATTTTGGTAATCGATTGGACCTTCACTTCAAATCGGTATGTGTAGATTTCTTCATGGATAGAAATATTGTCAGGGAAAGAAATTCGGGATCTAAATTACAATGATGGAAAGTATCAATGCTAAGGATTGGAGTGTGGTTTGTAAACGCCAAATCTAGTGCAACAAGACATTAGTTGTGCCACAATTAAAGTCACAAGTTAGCACACAGGCGAGATAGAAGCTGATTTCCATGGATAGGCACCAACCTTATTCCATGTGGGTGCACTTTCAAAAGAGAGTTCAAAATTTGGATAGTTGGTTGAAGTCTTCACATCTTGTTGCCACTACCATTTCATGGGTGAATCAAACTATAAATACATCATCGGAGCTTGATTATGACATAAATTAAAGTGGTTGTAGTTTTTGAAAGGAATAATTGCATTGGAAATTCTATGAATATTTTCTACTGTAAGTTTGTTCCAAGTTTGGTATTTGGAAATTTGTTAGCATTGAAAAACACTACAGGCTATGACTTTATCATTAATAATTGAATATATGATGAGGATCACATCAAAGAGGTATTTTTTGAGCCTAGTCACACCACTGCCAGCAGAGAAAAATTGCAGTTGTATGAGTTATTGAAACAAAGATGGTGAAATTGAATCGGTTGTTCAAATGTCATCTTGCACCAAACGTTATGGCTCACACTGAGGAATCATTATGGTGAATAATACACATTCAATTATGAGTATATATGGATATTGTGGGTACTCTTGAGCATGATCCAGAAATTTATTTTCTCTAATAACATATTTGAAGGGATGCACAACAATATTTAAAGTAGACACACGTGGAATCAGAGAAATAGTATCGTGAACTAATTGATTTATTTGTATATAATTGAAGCTAGCACAAGAGTTTAAATCCATTTAAACCGACAGACTATGGAGTTTAAGGATGAGATAAACTAGGGCTCATGTCTCGTGCTTCAACATTTTCCATAAAGTTGTCATGAAATACCATAGATTATTGGGCATACCACCTTAATATTTACATGGAACAAAATGGTATACTATGAAGAATAGAGACGACTAAGCATAAGGCATTATTTAAAAATAGAAATAAGTTATTATTTTTTATTATGGAATGCCACTTCAACCTTAATCCTAAATTATGTTGACATAATTCATTTAGCCAAAAGAACCCTAACTGGTATTGAAAAAGGATAAAAGGGTGGATGTGGGAATTAGAAGAGAGCAACTGGGGGGAGGGGAAGAAAGCATGGGAGTAGTACTCCTGGGACTGTAATCTTTTTCTTTCATGTTTAATAAAAGAGTGGAGAGCCATTTTCGATCTACAACAGAGATTCTTGTGATGTTGGTTACAGGGTTTGTCTATTGCTCAGTTTTCATGCTATTCCATTTGCTTTTCTTCTTGATTTGTAACATGTGTTTGTAATGGAATTCATCCGTTTGTTAGATGCTCTATTGCAAGACAGATTATAGGTTGTTTCTTGCAAAGTTTTGAAGGTTCAAAATTCATCCTTTGTTAGATTCTTTGTCCCAACTATCTCTTTCCACTTGTTTATTCTTGGAATTCACTCATTGCTAAGTGCTCCTTGCATTTTGATATGTTTTCTCTCTATTCTGCTACCATACTTTTATAAATCCTTCTCTCTGTAATCAGCTTCTATCTCGCCTCTGTTCCATGGATTTCCATTGCTGAAATACTCTTATTATTTTCTTGATCATTTGACTCAATGCCCAATGGACTACCTCCCGGTCCAACCCACCAACCCTAAAAACCTCAAAAATTTCTGTTACCCACAGATCTGTCCACTGTTAAGATTATTGAATATCCTATCGTGACATATATTCGAGAGATCCCTCTCGGGTTGGAAGGGGAAACTTCTAATCAAAAGTGGTTTGTGGTTATCTTGGAATTTACTTACATGCAACCCAAGTCAAGTTCCGAGTGATAATTTATTATTTCATTTAAAATGTGCTAAGGCTTGGCTCTATTACAACCTAGAATCAACTCTTGCGACAACAGTTGCCAACATCACTTGTGGAAAATGAGTTCTCGAGAGGAGTCAAAACCTTAGGAAACTTATTATCTTCAAGATAATTTATTTATTTAGGCTTATAGAGCTCATTTTGCAAGAAAGCACAGATGATTTCATCATCTGGAAAGACCTACCAATACTCCACATGAAAATGAGGTATGTATAAGGATAAGAATGTGCAATCGGGTCTTTGAGGAAGCAACTGGATTGTGGGAGAAGCTTCAAAAATAACTAATTTGTCAACAATAGAATTCAACTCCCTTTTAATATGAGTGATTTTAAAAGATAATAGATTTTGGATCAATGCCCAAACAACTTGGGTGTATCTCTTAGGTAACTTGTTGGTAGGATTATAAATGTTTCTGACTAGATTGAGAACAAATTTTGAATCTCCAAAAACAGTAAGATGAATACAACCTAAACTATAATAATTTTCAATTCCTAACAGTAGGGATTCGAAATCAGTTACATTATTTGTGCAGAAAAATTCAAGTCTATAGGAACAATTATGAATTTTACCTACATGTGAATGTAAGACCATGCTTGCCCCATTACTATCATTTGAACATGCACCATCTAAATGCATATGCCACATATCGTCTTCATAATCATAGGGTTTTTCATGAGAAATGTCCTCTTCATCATTAAATATTGAATAAACACCCATATCTTCCTCAATAAATTTTACATTTGATTGAGGAACTTTTTCGATGTACGGTGAGATTCGTCCTTCCCTTAACACAATTATATTCTTTCCAGTTCTAGGAATAGACAAGTGAGAGCCATCTAAATATAAGTAACCACCCGTTAAATCTTGCTAGTCTCTACCCAAAATAATCGAATAATTTCTAACTAGAATATCAATGACTTCTATATTTAAAGTGGTCTTGATTTCTGGATGAGAGCAAAGGATTGAATTTACATATTTATGCTTATTATTATAGGATAACATGCTTCTCACATTATCATTTTTACAAGAGAGACCAATTTATTCCATAATAATCTTAGACATTATGCTAGGTCTAGACCCACCATCTATTAGGAAACAATGAACTATTCTATCAAAAATATTTACAGAAATATAAAGGTAGATATTTTACAGAATTCTTGAAATTATTTACACCTAATCTATTTACATGTGAGTCTTCTTCATCAAGGTTTTCAAATAAAATGGCAATTGAGGAAGTTTTAAATTCCATGTAATTTTTAAGATGTTGTTGCTGCTCAGGTGTAACACCCTGTTTC
>SNQJ01S0164274.1:0-12611 GCA_010110895.2 Picea sitchensis | reverse complement strand
AAGAGGAAGAGAGAGAGAGAGGCACACTTCTTGGAGAGGAATTTCTGTATTTGTTTGAGTTATCTCTTGGCATTGTATTGGCTATCTATATTAAGGAAGTTTTTGTTGGGTTTTCTCCCCCATGAGGGTTTCCCAGGATAAATGATGTATCTCTTGTGATTATGTATTTCTCAGTGATCCTATCTATGCTATTGCTATCTAATGAAATGAAATGAAACTCAATAATATCTTAAACCTTAACAAAATCCCCTATTTTCCATTTTGTCTCATGTTCCTTCTTATGATCGTGGTTGTTGTTGGAACAAATGTTGGAAATTTCTCAAATCAGTGTCTTTCTCCAAAATTTATGTTAGTTACGCCACTTAGTTTCAAAACCTTGTCGCTTGGCGTAATCTTGTGTAACCATTAATCCCTTGCGCCATTCGACGCAACCTTTCTGTCGCAGTAAAAAATCTAAATATATCGCCATTTTTGCCGAACGTTTCTACTGTCAAGATCTCAAAGCATTAAAACGTTTCCCAAGGTCTCCCGTTTTGTCCTACTTCACATTCCTTCATTGTGAAGAGTGTCAGTTATACAATCAAACTATAAATTTTTCTCTTTCCATATATTATTTTAAAATTATTTTATATAATTTTAAAATTCATATTTTATTTTAAAGTTTGAAAAAATATATTTTAAGCCAAGCCCTTTGCATTGTTGAGTCCACTATCCTTCACATCCTGATCTTCAAACTATCCACCGTAAGCTACATGCAAAGTCACAAGACACACACACAAGACTCCAAGGAGAGGTTTCATGTGGGGATCAAAGAAACACACCATCTGTCTGAGCATTAAGTCACATGGAGGAAGGAATCACAAGGAGACCCGAAAGGGGTGCGCTACATGCACATAAATTGCAAGAATAGTATTATATGTAAAAGGCGAGTTCTATTTCGGGGATTTGGATGACGTAGGGTTTTAAAAAAACCACTTCTCTGTTTCCCCGAAACCCGAAATCCAAAAATCGAGACTCCAGTCATACGCATCATTCATAGAAGTGGATTTAGGACGCTGGAAAGTTCTCTTTTGTTGCTCGTTTTGGTAATGGATTGGACATTCACTGCAAATCGGTCTGTGTAGATTTCTTAATGGATAGAACTATTGTCAGGGAAAGAAATTCGAGATCTAAATTACAATGATGGATAGGCTCAATGGTAAGGATTGGAGTGTGGTTTGTAAAATGCTAAATCTAGCGCAACAAGCCATTAGTTATGCCACAGTTCAAGTCACAAGTCGACACACAGGCGAGATAGACACTGATTTCCATGGATAGGCGCCAACCTTATTCCATGTGGGTGCACTTTCAAAAGAGAGTTCGAACTTTGGATAGTTGGTTGAAGTATTCACATCTTATTTCCACTACCATTGCATGGGTGAATCAAATTATACATACATCATCGGAGCTTGATTATGAAGGAAATTAAAGTGGTCATAGTTTTTCAAAGGAATAATTGCATTGACAATTCTGTGAATATTTTCTACTGTACGTTTGTTCGAAGTTTGGCATTTGGAAATTTGTTAGCATTGAAAAACACTATAGGCTACGAATTTATCATTAATCATTGAATATATGATGAGGATCGCATCAGAGAGGTATTTTTCGAGCCTAGTCACACCACTGCCAGCAGAGAAAAATTGCAGTTGTATGAGTTATTGAAACGAACGTTTGGTATTGTTATTGCATATGCTGGTGTAAATATTTGGAACATCACTAGAAGCCACTTAGAATTTCTATGAGGTTCTGCTAAAGATGGTGAAATTGAATCGGTTGTTCAAATGTCATCCTGCACCAAACGTTATGTCTCACACTAAGGAATCATTATGGTGAATAATACACATTCAGTTATGAGTATATATGGATATTGTGGGTACTCTTGAGCATGATCCATAAATTTATTTTCTCTAATAACATATTTGAAGGGATGTACACCAATATTTAAAGTAGACACACGTGGAATCAGAGAAATAGTATCGTGAACTAATTGATTTATTTGTATATACTTGAAGCTAGAACAAGATTTCTAAATCCATTTAAACCGACAAACTATGGATTTTAAGGATGAGATAAATTAGGGCTCATGTCTCGTGCTTCAACATTTTCCATAAAGTTGTCATGAAATACCATAGATTATTGGGCATACCACCTCAATATTTACATCGAACAAAATGGTATACTATGAATAATAGAGACGAATAAGCATAAGGCATTATTTAAAAATAGAAATAAGTTATTATTTTTTTATTATGGAATGCCACTTCAACCCTAATCCTAAATTATGTTGACGGAATTCAGTTAGCCAAAAGAACCCTAACTGATATTGAAAAAGGATAAAAAGGGTGTGTTTTCGTCCTTATACACACTTGCAAACATGAGCAAAGTCCAACTCACTTAGTGTGTCCTTGGAGGCACAATGCCTAGGTTCACAGCCCACGATGTCACTTTGACTGGAACCTCTTCCTTTTAGGCTTGCTCCTAGGGAATCCAAGGGGGGTAGACCCTAGTTACTAGATATGATTAACGTTACAAGTTTGGGGGGAAGACTAACCTATGATGCAAAGGAAACAATGCAAGGTGCAAGATTTACTTATGTCAAGCAATCCCTTCCCTAAGTCAACTAAGACTAGTGCCTAAGGTTGGGAAAGGGGTCAACTAATGTTTGAGGGGAGTTGATTACAAAGTGATTACAAAGATTACAAAGGTACAACTATCCCACAACAAAATAGATACAAGTACTACTTACAAAAATGAATTAAAGATGTTACAACAATTATAAACAAGAGATATAAGATACACAATATATGAAGGAAAAAAGTTAACCAAATGCTTAAATGTGTAGTAATTGAAAAAAAGACTCAAAGCATAAAGATCATCCACATTAAGACAAGCATGCCCCAATAGAACTTACTCTATTGGACTGCTTTTCAATGACAACCACAACACTCAAGATCCAACAAGATGATGCCTCCAAATGGGATGCACTATCTCTTGAAGGATCACACCATAAAGATCACTTAACAGATAAATTAAAAAGATTTAAAGAAACAATGATCCACAATACTAAAGTTGACACTTAGATAATTAATCCACAAAGACATAAAATTGCATGTGAAATTAAAGACAATATGTGTGCTTGCAATTAATGTTTTAAACAACCATAAGATATACCCAAGAGATTGATGCCTAAAACACTAAGTGGATTAAGGGTTGCTTTAAAGATTTTAAAGATTTTAATTCCCCCCCTTAACTAAGTGTCAAACCAAAATCCTCCTCCCCCAATTACCAAATGGCTGCTGGATGCTCAAGAAGTGAGGCAACGAGGCCTACCCTAGCTTCACAGATCAACCCTAAAGACCTGAGTACTCCCAGAAAGGACGCCGCGTGCCGCGAGACTGTCCCTAGCCTAGCACCTTCTGTTGCCTTCCTCAAGCCCCCTTTTAGATGGTGAAGATGGTGAATTCAGGTGTCCTATTAAGTCTAATATATTATTATGCCTAAGGACTAAGTTTTTTAGTGTGTTTATGAGTGTTTTGATGACTTTAAGTTGCCCAAAATTAGTGAATTAGTGTCAAAACCGAAACCTATTCAACCCCAAAAGATGTGTTGCAGATCATGAAATTGAAGCATATAGACACATATGAAACATGTAAAGGAAAGCTGAAATAAAGAGTTACTCCATCGTCATTCACTTAACCACATATATTTGCAAGCTTAAAATAAATTGATGCTACGAAAGGACAAGAACAACTTGTCAAATATAAAATAAAATTGCCTTAGATCATCATCACTTATCCATGTGTGTTATTACATAATGAAAGTGTGCCAAGAAATGAAAGGTACTTGATGAAATAAGAAATGTACCCCTACACCATATACATGCTCCACATATACTTCAAGCTTAAATGATGGCAAATGGCCTTAAGAGACAAGTTGATTGTAGATTTAAGAGATTACTTTCAAACCACAACACTTAAACCATGTGATATTGCATTTAAAACATGTGTTATGAAACTTGATGAAAATTAGAGCATGTGAATGAGATTATGCCTTAAGGGATTATGATAAGATATAGTATGTGTATGATATCTACCTCTAGAAAATTTTAACCACATAAGCATAAATAAGTTATCAACACATTACTAATCTAGCCCTACTATATTGGGGATGTCTCACCCAAGGTGTAGGCAATTATGAGACAAAACTTGAAATTCAAAGCCAAAAGAAACATAAACCACTCACAATGGAACAAGATGGAGGCAAGCCTACCTTTGTTGTGCCAAAGAGGGTTGATATGAAAAGAAAACAACTACTAACACAAAACTAGCCACACAACCTTGCCCTAGTGACAAGTGGGGCAAAACAAATAACAAATTGTTGAAAACAAACTAAGCCATAGCCTCATGATTTTAGGGGGTTGGCTGAGCCAATCTCTCACCCAAGATGTAGGCAAAACTAACTTACAACGAAATAAACTAGATACAAGAGAATGCAAGCCTCAAGGGAACTTCCCGGGGGCTTGCTACAATGAAAGCAAAATGTAGGAGAAATATGAGATTCGTTACCTACACAAAGGAGAGACTTTGATGTGTTGTGTGACTGAATGTGGGCATCATAACCCTGTGTACCTGGTAAGAACCTGCAAAAACCAACAATCTATTGCTTGCTAGAAATGCTGCACAACACAAGAAAAGTTAAGAATTTTTTTTGTTTTTAGGCATGACTTTTTCACATAAAATATCCAAGTAAAAAATGATTTTAGATGACCTATCTATGATGGTTAGCTAACTGAAATATGTAATGGAAGTGAACATAAAATCATATTAGAAGAAGTATGGATTTTGAATAGGCCTTGAGGGTAGACTCCTCCTTGAGGCTATCCCAACAACACCCTAGAGGAAAACCTGCAAAAATTCAAACAAAACGTGAGGTATACAAGTAGATAATATGGATGAATGAGATAAAAACATGAAATACTTCACACTACTGACCACCCAACATATATAGATAAACAATACTACTATTGATGAACCTACCCAAGTAAACTACTTTACCCAAGAATCTACTCAATACCACACAAGATGCCAAAAACCACAATATCACTTCATGTGCAAGAAGAAAACCATACTACTCTTGGTTACTTCAAATCCTCCAAATCTTCTTATTAATCCAAAAGGGAGAGTCTTGCAGCAACAAGTTTCTCCAACACTCTCAAGAAAAAAATTGATGGATGCAATGTGAACAAGAGAGAGAGAGATGGGGCGAAAATCTAGTAGCATAACACTAGCTCAAAGAATGGTGAAGAAATTAGTGAGGGAGAGGATGTATTTATAACCAAAGAGAAAAAACGACCCCTCCTATATCAATGCCAAGTGTTATATCCCAGCCACAAGAGGGAATCCCAAAGAGAGGGGCACATCATCTAGGGTTTGGGCAAGGATTGATGAGGTGTATGAGTGAGGTGGAGTGTGGGACCAAGCATATGGGTGAGGTGGTAGGCTAGGAAGAGCGCACCACTAAAGGGAGGGTCCCACCACTCAATTAAATGGTGTTTCAAATGTTTCTATGTGAGGGGGGGCGCAAATCCTCCTAGGGGGACGTGCGGGTATGTATGAGTGAGTGTGTAAGGGGTTGTGTAAAGGTTAGGAGGTGGGTTGGGTAGGTTAGGAATCATCTCTCTCACCCTTTTCCATCATTACATTACCCATTTAACTCATAAATTACAAAAATGACATTTTGACTATGTCATGACTTAGCAATTAAAATTGTTGTTTTGACTAACTGAGACTCCTGGTGGAAAAACACCTAGCAAAAGTTGTCCGAYTGAGMTGAAACTTGGTCCAAGGGTGTAGGGGGTGTCTTTCCATTTATTTTGAGCACAAATACCCCTATCAAAATCCCAAGGACCTAGTTTTTACAATAATTGCTCAAAAACAATTAATTAATTAAATAATTAAACTTCCAGCCTTAGGAAAATTTAATTAATTAAAAAACACCTATCTAGACTCTGCGGAATTCTGCGAAAGTTTCTAAGATGTCATACATGGTCATTTACATCATTCCTAAACAATAGTTAGCAGGAGATAACTCCACTAGAACGCTATTCACCACTTTGAAGGAATTATTGCTGGTGTGAGGGAAAAACTCAAGGGAAATTAATAAGGCTAAAAAGCCCAATTAATAACCCGAGGATAAAAAACCCTCGGTGAAAATAACTCTCCTAATGAATAAATCCCAAGGTAACTGACCTAACTATGACCCATGCAAACCTATTACATTATTAACCCACATAGGGGTGCGAAAATTCCGTTTACAAAAATGTGTGCTGGAGGCATAAATTGCCCAGTAGAACCAAACAATATTCGACATATTTGCATCTGATGATGGATCTCTTCATGGCACATGGAGTTGACCCCCTAGTTGGATAGGCGGTCAACATTTGGCTCCACATGGGGACGTGTGTTTGATCTTCTCAAATGGGACAGAGAGCATATAAGAATCCAACATCTACAAAAAGGTCCTCGCCAATATCCAACATAAGCATACACATACATGAAATAAATGCTATAAACCACATCTAAATAATGAAATAACTAAAGTAAAACATCATAACTGCAAAATAAATCTATGATACTGAAATAATTCTAAGTACATATCAACATAATGAATGAAACAATACAAAATTGAAATGCAAGGAGAAGGGTTAGAGATACACTACAGAGGGTGTCCCTTTGGACACCAAGTTGCCCATCATATGAAAAAGAGCTTGAGTTTCTGCCCATTCCTTGGAATGTTGATAGCCTCACCATCCAGATGGATGAGATGAAAAGAATTAGGCCCTGCTATTTCTCTGATCAAATATGGACCCAACCAAAAGCTGTCAAACTTGCCATGCTTTCTTGGCTTCTCTCTTCCTCTATCCCATAAAAAAACTGTATCCCCAATCATCAAGTCCCTCTTCCTAGATGACTTGTCAAAAACCTTCTTTACCTTACTCTGATTTCTGCAATTTTGATCATAAGCCTTTTGTTGATCTCATCTAACTCAATGACCTGATTGACCCTGTTCTGAACTGCATCCTGCTCTGTGTAAATATCCTCAACTGACCCATACGTTGGAAGTCTAAGGTGCACTGACAACCTAACCTCCAATCCATACAATAAATCAAAAGGAATCTTTCCAGTTGTTGCTTTCTTTGTTATTCTATCAGCCCATAATGCATGTTTAATTTTACTATCCCAAGACCTCTTTTTTTCACCGACTATCTTTTTAACTATGGTCATTAAGTTTTTGTTACTTGACTCTGCTTGACCATTTTCTTGAGGATAGTAATCTGATGCATGTGATAAGATAATACCATACTTGAAACAAAAGAGGACATCTCAGCTGAAAAAAATGCCTTGGCATTATTTGTCACTATCTTTGATGGGACCCCAAATCTAGTTATAATTCTGTCTTCTAGGAAATCCATCACAACCTTCTCAGTTGTTGACTTGGTAGGAATGGATTCAACCCACTTGGTAAAGTAATCTGTTGCTGTGATAACCCATGAATACCCATTACTTGAATTATCATTAAACTTCTTGATGAAGTCCAAACCCCACTACTAAAAATGTGCTTCAACCACAACTAGTTGCAAAGGGAGAGATGCTAACTTCTGCTTTCCTGTGGAAAGATGACATGGCTCACATTTTCGAACAAACTGATACACATCTAAAAATATTGTGGGCCAATAATATCCTTCTCTAAGGATTTTGTGTGTAGTAGTTTTAGCAGCAAAGTGTCCACCACAAAACCCTCCATGGAATTCATCCATTAGTTTCTTTGACTCAACGTCATCCACACATCTAAGGATAACCCCATCAGGATTCTTCCACCCTAATCCATATCTAGTAAGGACATACTTAGAAGATTTTAACCTTAAAGCCCTTTTCTTGTGTCCTACTAGATGGCTTGGACAAGTCAGATTCTTAAGATAAAATATAATGTATGTATACCATTCTACTTGTTCAAGTTTCAATAAGTTAGGAGGAAAATCTTCATTATTAATTTGGAAAACCATACCCAAGGCCTTCTCATTATTTTCTGTCAACATTTTAGCCAAGCCTTGACCCTTAATCAACTTCGTAGGCTTGATTTCCAAATCATACTCTTGGATCTTAGAAATCCATCTACCCCTTGAGCCCAATCCTTCCACTTGAGATAAAACATCTTTAACTGCAGAATTAGGAACATAACCAATCACTTTGGAATATCCAATGAAGACTCTGAAATGTTTGAGTGATTTCACTAAGGCATAAGCCTGTTTCTCAAACATGGGATACTTAAGCTCTGAATTTTTCAAGGCCCTACTCATATATGCAATGGGTTGATCATACCCTTGATCATTTTTCTGAAGAAACACACCAGCAATAGTGTCTTCATAAGAAAAGGAAAAAATCTGAAAGTCCTTGTTATAGTCTGGGCTGACAAGGATGGGAGATTTACATATGGAAGTCTTAAGACATTCAAAATCTCGCTTAATTTCTTCATTCCATTCAAATTTAGAATCCTTCTTAAGCAACTTATATATAGGTTTCATGATCTCAACATAGTTAGGAATGAACCTATGGACAAAACTGGGTTTTCCTAAGAAGGATTGTAGAGCTTTTTTTGATATAGGCAAAGGCACCTTACCAATGGATTCAACTCTCTTTGGGCCTAACTTGACCCCCTCTTTTTAAATTACGTGGCCCAATAATTTACCTTCAGTCACCCCAAAGATTGAATTAGCAAGATTTAGAGAAATCCCAAACTCTCTACATCTGTCCAAAAATTTCCTAAGGTGGTTAATGTGAGTTTTCCCATCCTTAGAAAATACTGTCAAATCATCCTGATATATCTCAATCAATTTCCCAATCAGCCCCCAAAAGGCATAATCCATAGCTCTCTGAAAAGTAGCTCCAACATTTGATAAACCAAATGGCATTCTAAGATATTCAAAGGTTCCCCATGGAGTAGTAAACGTTGTCTTATGCCTATCTTCTTCTTTAAGTCTGATCTAATTATAACCGAAAAAATCATCAAGCATGGAAATCATTCCTGATCCTGTTACTCTTTGAAGTAAAGTTTCCATCTTGGGAAGGGTGTAGTGGTGTTTTGTGCAAACAATGTTCAAATTCCTGAAGTCAATGCATATCCTAATCTTTCCATTCTTCTTCCTAGAAACAACCAAATTTGAGGACCATGAAGAATGTCTAGTTTGGGAAATGATGCCTGCCTCTAACATTTTTTGTAAATCCTGTTGGACCAAAGGAGCTAACTTGGGGTTCATTTTCCTTGATTTTTGTCTAAAGGGCTTGTTTTCTTCCTTAAGAGGAATCACATGTTGAATTACATCCTCCCTATAGACTTTGAGCTCATCATAACTGAAGGCCAAGACATCCTTATACTCTTTTAATAACTTAAAATTTTCATTGCTTTCCTCTATAGGGGTAGTCTTGCCTATCTTTATCATCCTAGGCTCTTCATTAGTTTCAATGTTGACTTCAAGGTGGTCACATAGTTTTTTCTTTGAGTCTTCTTTTTGCTTGTGACCATCTTGTCTATCAAAATCCATTTCCAAGGACACAACTCGCCTAGAGGGTGCTTTCACCTTATCATCATTTCCATTATAATTACAACCCTCCTCTTTTATACTGATGCCTAAATCAAAAAATTCATGCATACGAGTCAAAAACTTGATAACCTGTTTGTCATCATGAAAAACCTGCCAATGATTCATGTTATCAGGAACTGAGGGTCTAAAAATCACTTCCATTGAAATATTTTCATCAATCAAAATATCTCGAAGCTGAAGTGTGGAAGTAGCTACTACAAGTTCATCTGCCTTTGAATTCTGTTATCTAGGAATAGCAATTAATTTTAAAGCATCTAGATCATTGATTAAGTCCGAAATTGCATTCCTATATCCTTTCAATCTCTCAGACTTGCAAGCAAATTTATTCTTTAGTTGTTGTATGACCAAGTTTGAATCCCCTTTGATATTTAGACATCTCACACCCCTATCATTGCAAATTTCTAAACCAAGGAGAAAATATTCATACTCAACCACATTATTAGTTGCATCAAACTCCAATCTATAAGCAAATTTCAACACTTTACCACTTGGAGCTTGAAGCACAATTCCAACACCTTTTCCTACTCTAGAAAAAACACCATCAAAATTCATGTACCATACTTTGTCTAATTCATTATCTTGGACTTTATCTTCTAGGGGCACAATGGAGTTAGACAAAATGGCATAATTACCAAGACCTTCATCATCATACTTTAACTCATTTTTGGGGTTTCTTGGGTCTTCAATATGATATCTTCTAAACACTTCCCTATTCAACTTGAAAGTATTCCCATCTTGAGTAGGAAGGGTAGCATAAGATAAATCCATTTGTAAGTTACCACCCAAATCTTCAGCTGCCTTTCTATTCAATAAAATTCTCTAAGCATCTAGAACATCAATCAAAACAATGTCCATTTCAAACATGATATCCGAAAAAACTGCTAAGTGTACTTCTAAAACCCTTAATCAATCCATCCACTTCAATCGTTTTACTATCCATGGCACAAATGTTATGGTAAGGTATAGATATTCTTAAGTTCAACTATTCCATTACCTTATTAGTCATAACATTAGAGCTTTCCCCTGAATCTAGCATGCAATTGTGTAAGACTTTGTCATTCACAAGTAAAGAAAGGTATAAAGGAAAATTCTTCTCATTCCCCCTATCCCAATTCTGTAAAATCACTGGTGCATCTTGGTAAGMCACGACTGGTTGCTTCTCAACAAAACTTTTAGGGGGATCTTCTATGGCTTTAAGTAGTTTTTCCCTTTGAGAAGGGATCTTCATAAGTTCTCATACTAACACTAACATCTTTTCATTRCTCAACCATCCACCTAAGTCAATATTCAAATCTGTATTAATAGGAACATTAGACTTAGAAGGAATTGGAGATACCTTGGGAACACTAGTTTGAMCTTTATMTTGACCTTTATTTCCATTCCTTTGGTATGTAATGCCTCTATACTTAGCCATTTCTGCAATCTCTTGGGGTGTGGGCTTGGGCCCATACTTTTMTGTTGCCTTATCAACAACATTATTCATGAAGTTTCCACTACTTCCATGTTTATAAAAATCCATCCAATCATACATGCCCACATTGTACTTCCTACCACACATATTTATTTGTTCATTTCCTTGATTTCCATAACTATCATCATAACAACCCTCAAGGAAAACTGGACAAGTCGCTTCCTCATGAAACTCACCACAAGGCCTACAATAAGGTATAGAGTGATGATCTACCAAGTTGGTGGATTCAAAAGGGTTAGGTGGCCTTTGATCATTTTGGGGAGGTCTCCTTGGCCACTTATCATTTGGCTTATGTTGTTGTCTATTTTGTTGGGACCTCCCCATAGTGATCAACCAATTTTGCAATGCATTGATTTGATTGGCATAGTTTATCTCCATTTGCTTAATTAACTGGGTCAATTCCTTAATCCCATCACTTGATGATTCTTTACCCTCAACTTTCTTCTTCTTCTCATCATTAACCTTTGAAGAAGAACCTCTTGTGAAACCAGGAATGCTAGATTTCCTAGCCTCAAGCATATTCTGTTCAATTCTTACGGCTGTAGTTTGTGTTGCTCTCAAAGTTTGAGGATCCTTATCCCTTAAGGAATACCTCATTTCACCTTCAAATTCCTCCATATAATAAATCAAGAATGCAGTATCTAAAGACAAAATATTAGCATGAAGGCCCTTCACCAAGCTATTAAACTTAGTGTTAAATTCTTCCACAGTCTCATTTTATTTTTTTATGACTATTGGTAAGGGAAGCAAGATGGAATCTGTGTTCTTTCTTATCACCCTATCTCTTCCTAAACTCATCCAATATTTATTCAAGGGTGCTAAACTTATTTGCATAAAAATCTGTAAACCATTCGGCAACATCTCCTTCTAAGGAGTACACAAACAAAGTCATTTTCACATCTTCTTCATCATGACCCCTACAATATCTTTCCACACACAACTGAAAATTTAGGATATGGGATTTGACACTTATAGCATTGTTTCCTTGAAAGGTAGGCAACTTGTCAATATCTTTTTCAGGAATTGCGTGAAGGGCACCTTGGAGTGCTGCAAAGTTCAAAGGTCTCAAAAAGATACTCATGATTACATTAGGAGTATTAGTGGGATTGTTAACAGTTTGTTGATTATTGGTTTGGAACAAGTATTGGATATCAGTGAGTGCTTCTTCACCAAGACTTTCAAGTAGTCTCCTAGGAGAAAGGCGATTTAGCCTCCTCCTATAAACCTTTTCAAGTTCAGGAAAAGAATAAATCACTCCTTGTGAAGTGCTCCTAGTAGTATACTTGACAGATTTTTTCAATGGAGTCACCACTTGGAAAGGAATCACACAAAATCAACCAATACAAATTCAATGAATTTTAGGGACTAAAGTTTTTATTGTTTAGTTCTTAAAAAATTAAGTTAAGTCGTTTTGATCAAGGATAAATGACTTATCCATGGAAA
>SNQJ01S0164273.1:42246-61047 GCA_010110895.2 Picea sitchensis | reverse complement strand
GCTGGAAGTTGAGAAACTTCTCAAAGCTGGCTTTATTTACCCTGTGGCTCTAACTAATTGGGTTTCCAATCTTGTTCGGATTGACAAGAAACAAGGCACAATCCACATGTGCATTGATTATAGGGACATTAACAAATCTTGTCCTAAAGACAACTTTCCTACCCCCTTCGTTAACCAGATCATCAACGATTGTGCCGGAAGTGAAATATTCTCTCTAATGGATGGTTTCTCCAGATATAATAAAATCAATATCATACCCGTGGACCAACACAAGACCGCTTTTATTTGTCCTTGGGGCACTTTTGCCTACCAGAAACTTCCATTCGATTTAAAGAATGTCAGTGCAACTTTTCAATGTGCTATGTATTACACCTTTCATGATGTAAAGCACATCGTGCAACCATATCTCTATGAATTACTCGCTCTTTCCATGCGCCGTGTAGATCATCCAATACACCTCCGCACCATTTTTCTTCGATGTTGGTTTTACCATATATGATTGAATCCCCGCAAATGTGTTTTTTTCATAGAATCCAACCGACATCTAGGATTTATTGTTTCACATCAATGGATCTAGGTAGATCCTTTGAAGGTCGAGGCAATTCTCAATCTCCCTCCTCCTCCCTCACTTCGCTAGTTACAAAGTTTGCAAGGGAAGGAAAAGTTTCTCTGTCATTTCATCCCAAACTATGTTGAGCTAACTCTTGGATTTATGCGACTGCTCAAGAAAGGTTCTAAGTTTGTATGGGATACCATTGCCAACAAAGATTTCAAAGATTTGAAACTGTCTTTGACACATACCCCACTACTCTTCCCACCTGATTACAGTCAAGATTATTTCCTTTACCTTGTAGTCGCAGACTATACCATCGTTATTGTTCTCGTCCAGGAGGATGATTCTCATGACGAACATGTCATCTATTACTTGAGTCAGAGTCTCATGACTACCAAAACCAAGTATTTACATGTTGAAAAACTAGCCTTGGCAGCCGTCCAGGTTGTTCAACATTTACGGCACTATATCCTTTCTCGCAAGACTACGGTAATTTCTAACTGCAACCCTATGCAACACATTCTTACACACCAATTGCTAGGGGGAAAATACTCCAAATGGATCGTAATACTCCAGGAGTTTGACTTAGAATTCGAATGCGCTAAGTCAAGAAATCCTTGGTGTTTTTCGAGTTGATATGCGACCTTCCCTGCTCTGATATGGAAAATGTAGTAGCGGATTCATTACCCGATGAATCCCTTTTCCTGATTAGTCCCAATGACCTTTGGTAAGGAGATATCATCATATATCTACAAGGCCAAACTTTTTGGCCCAATTTTTCTAACACTGATCGTCGTCGAATATGCTACCAAGCTCATCAGTATATTATCCTCAGTGATACTCTTTATCGTCGTGGGATTGACTCCATTTTTTGACGCTGCCTCACATTTGACGAAGCCGAGAAAACCCTAAATGAATGTCGTTCTGGAGCCTGTGGTGGTCACATATCTGGGTATGCTACTGCCCAGAATATCTTATGAGCAGGGTATTTTTGGCCTTCTTTATTCAATGATTGTATAATTTTCGTCCAAAAATGTCATGCTTGCCAAACCTACAACAATAAAATATGATCACACCCTGCTCCTCTACACCATGTGGTCTCTATTGGTCCTTTTGAGAAATGGGGTATCGATTTCATGACATGTCACCCTCACTCGGTTGGGGGGCTGTTATAACCCTAAATTGCACCAGACATGCTTACCTGGCATCAGGCCAATTCATATCCCTTCTTTTCCAAAACATTGATGAACAACTCTTTGAAAATCCTCTTGAATAAAGGCCCACGGCCCCTAATCCATTACTACACGCGTGTACATGCTGGCTGACCCAAAATAGCCCATGTGGACTGACAGAATCATGAAAAAATGAAAGTTGTCAATTTAACAAAAATCTATGGGTGAGTTAACAGAAATTCCCAGCCATGCATGGCCGAGGGTTCATCCAAATACCTAGCTCCTTCTAGCCTATAAAAGATGGGGTAGGGGTCCCATTTGGAAGGAGGAAAAATATAGCAAAGAAACTATGCCCATTTACATATTTCCATTATCCCAACCCTTTAGCCTTTCCTTATGCCAAAGGAGATTCAAAGCAAAGCAGTTGAAGGAAAGAAGAAGAGGAGCCCAGGATTAGGTTCGAGGAGTGGTGGCCGGTCTCAACTTTTGTAAGTTGACTCATTTTAAGTAATAATGAGAATGCTTTTCCCATCCCAATTCATGAACTGTTTATAGTTTTATCAATATATGTTTTGATTTCTAACCTGTTAGTATATAAGTAGTATTAATGCATAGTTGTTTCTTGTCTTGGATGCAGGTCAGCTTTGGAAGGAGTATTGCGAACAAGTAATCAAGAACAATGGAGGATCGACATCAAATGACAGGAACGGGGTAGGTTGATCTTTCCATGCATCTACTAAGAAAAGGGGATTTAAATCTAGGGATGAAGGTAGAAAGTAATTTCTATTTGGTCATATCTGCATGCAATGTTTGAACTCTATTTGCTAGTCTGTAGGGTGATTTTTCCCAACAACAGAATTGGCGAACATACTGGGGAAACTCTCTAGGGTTCATGGAATTTTATTTAGTTTTTGGGTAGTTGTAAAGACTATTTTTTCTTGCATGTCTTTTATTTTTTAGTTTTGTAAGGTCTGAGCTAGCAGGGAGTCTGGTTTTCCATAGTAGCTTTCCCTGAATTTTGCTTGACTGTGTTTTTCGGGACCCACAGAGGTACACGCGGCCTACACAAGGTCTGCACGTGTGCACCCACACCCTACCCTCTTACAGCCTGCATGTGAACGCTAGTTGTAGAGGTAGCAGTAGCATGTAAAGTTCAAAGAACCTCAGAGGCAGTCATCCTTTTCCCTGTCAGAATCACACATTCTCAGGGGGTTTTCTTGAATTTTGTCTAAGTCTTGTTTGCTAGCAGTCCTATCTCAGATTTTTTTTGATTTATCATTTTTTCCTTACATTAGTTGTTTTTATGTTAGAAAGAGTGTCCAAGACTTCAAGGGATCCTGGTTATCAATATCAGTGGTCTCTTCCTAGTTTGTTCTGTCTGTTTTCATTTTTTCTGAGAGTTTAGATATACACGCGGCCTGTACAAGGTCAATCTGCGTGTACAAACCCTCTGTCTCCATCCAGCACACGTTTGCACACATGCTATTTGAGTAACATTCGCGTGCTTGTGCAAGATACTTTTTGTTAGGGGTAAGGCAATCATCCTTTACCTTGATAAGAATTATTCCTCTCGGGTGTTTGAATCTCTATGTGAATAGTCAGTAGCTTCGGATTAATTTTACACTTAGCTTACTTTTTCTCAGAAAACTAAAAACTGTTTTACAGTTTTTAGACAAGTGTGAGAGTCATTTTTTTTATGATTGATATTATGTGATTTTTTAATCTGATTCTTTTCGATCTGCGATTAGGCTAGAATTGTTTTTCTTGTTTTTTGCTTGTCAGTATTTTTCCTTTCTTACTTTACTAGCATTTAAAATAAAAATAAAAAAATATTTTCATTTTCTTGTTTGGTTGAGCAGCGTGTTTCTGCATTATTAGGCCAGGGAAAAGTTTTTTATTTCACAAGTTTTTGACTTAGATCATAAGTAGCTCGTAGTCGAGTGAAATTCCTTTTAGTTTACTGTCCAAAATCTTAGAAAAATTAAAAATATTTTTTGAAAAGTTGTCGAAATTTTGCATTCAGTAAAAGTTTTGTTTCCATATTTTTTATTCATTTTTTTCTGTCGTCTTTTACACATCATCAGTTTCACCCTCATACCCCTTGACGTAATACAAAGTCATAAAATTAATGCTAAATTTAAAATCTACTAGACTTTTATGTGTGTAGGGTTCACAAACTAGTTCAGGACTAGGGCCTTGGATTAGGTTGGAGAGGAAACCCTTCAAGGCCATTTAAAATCGAACATTGGAGTCTGAGATAGGGAGTGTCTAAGTCCAGTTTTGTGAAAGTTATCCAGGACCCCCCTCTAACACAGGGGAAAAACATGAGGTCGCGTGCAGAAAGGTAGTGGAGATAACCCCTCCAAAGCCGAACCAATCGTAGTGGAGAACAGATATAGAGGGCTTGTTTTGGGATTCTGTCGTTTGCATTTGTCACGGGGCTTCGTGGGTCTCGAATCTGTTTGAGTTCCTCAGTTGTCTTCTGGACCATTTTCTCTTGATACCCTTAACAGGTTTCGGGCTCAATACCCTACTCATTGTGGTCTACCCGACTTTCTACTGTACCCGCCTGGTGACTGTTCGCATGCTGGAAACCTAGTTGCCAATCTTTGTTAGGGACATACACAGGTGACTGTGGGGGTATACCACGGTACCTAGGATAGACATAGGGCCACGATTTGCAGAGTATACCCTGAGGGTGCTTTCGTGTTCGACTTTCACTTGCACCGGTAAGTTGCTCTAGTGTTGGTTATTGTAACTGTTCTTCCAATTAATTTAGTGTTTTCTTGTCTTATATTCTAGGGATTCTTTTGTAGTGGGTGTTACATTTGAGCATTTAGACAACCTTAGAGTGTCTTGGATCTTCTCACACAGTGGAGGATATTGAGCTCCTCCAGTCCTAAAGGCTTCTTGGCCTGCTGTTGGTTACAATGGGGCCACCCCCGCCACCTTTAAGGAGGAAGCTAGACCAACAAGGGTCTTTTGAAGTGACCAGGTTACAAACCATTGTGCCCAAACAACCCCCAGAGGAATTGACTATTTTGGACCTTGAAGCAACTGCTCTTGGCCCATTTGAAACCCCAACCACTGATTTATTAGCACCTTTTATTATACCAATTCAATTTCACGAGCACCAGACAATGTCACACATAGCAATGGAAACAAATGATGTTACTCCTTCTAGGAATTCTTCAATTCCCACCACGGTTGTCACCACAGGAGAGTTGTCATCCCCTAACCTATCGTTGTCAGTCCAATTCACCATGGTCTGGACTGCAACTGCTTCGCACAGTGGTTCGAACCCGTCTTTGATAGCGGCCACAACCCCTTTCACACCTAGTGCGACAGGCCCTCCGTTCTCATATGGTATGCCTAGTTCAGGTACAAGTCCTATACTTTCCTACTCCACTTTATAGACTTTTGGTCTAGGGGCAGGGAGCTCTAGCACTCCTCTGTAAGGTCACATGGGGGGAACTCTTGCCCCTTTTAATGATTTTCCTTACAGAGGAGGTCATATCCCTCCTTTGTCCCCTTCACCCGGTGGTTCGCATCAGCAATCCACCGGGCAACCTACACACAATAGTTTATTTGGAGCGGAGAGTCAAGGACCACCTTCGCATAGTATGCCGGTAGGTTTGACACCGTTTTCTTAGAACAAAATGTTTGGTAACAACACCTTCTCGTCATCCACTTTCCCGACTGGGGGCAACCCCATTTTTGGACAATCTACTCATGTGCAAGGTACTATTCCTGCACAGGGAGAAAACCTAGCAGGACCTTGGAATTCAGGGCAAGGATCCGTTCCCTCCTTCGAAATGCCAATCTAGGGTAATTCTTTCCACAATCAATGGAACCCTGGACAAACTACTATGCCTATCCCCATGGGTTCGACATGGGGTAATCCTTCCCAAAGTCCTTCAAATACAATGCATACCCAACAATATATGTCCTATTTGGGAAATCAGTTGATGATGTCTCCACATATGCAAAATCCATACGCTGGCCAGGGCCCTGGTTTCTATCAGAATTCGGGCCAGCAGCCAAACTTTTCCTGGCAACCTGGTGCCATCCAAAATCCAGGACCCTTTTTCCCAGGTTATCAGTAGCAACCCAAACTACCTGTCCTGGCGACTTTACACTTGCCATATTTGACAAGGTTGTTGAATGACCCCATTTGTCACGATCCGCGTTGGCCTCCTATGCCGACGAAGTTGCCTTCAGACATTCCAAGGTATGAAGCCAAGCCTAATGAAGATCCAGGAGTTCATGTGACTACCTTCCATCTTTGGTGCTCATCTAACTCATTGAAAGATGACTCCATACAGTTGCGTTTGTTTCAATGTACTCTCATTAGGAGTGTCACGAAATGGTACATTGAGATCGATCGCTCACGATACTCTTCTTTTGGCGAACTGGCGATGGATTTCCTTAACCATTTCCAGTTACCTGTGAGATACGATGTTGGCACAAAGCTTCTTGCCAATTTCAAACAGACAATATCGGACCATATCTCTGATCACATCTGAGAATTGAGACGTCGGAAGAGTTTAATCAAGGTACCAGTTCCACCAGCATTCTTGCTTGAGTGGTTCCTTAAGTCTTTGGTCCCAAAGTTATCCAAAGACGTTGCGACGTCAGGAGTTTTCTCTGAAGAAGATGCCATCATGAGGGCTCAATAGTTTGAGCTCATCTATTCTCAGTCCGATTTATTATACAACATCTTTCCAGATGCACCACGTTCAATACTAGATAAAACTAGACAGAGAGCTAGACCACATGCTGAAGGTATTATTGGTTCAGCACAAACCAATCCTACTGAGAAATTGACAAAGTAGTTGCAGCAGTTATCCATACAACACACATCGGCCAGCCAAACTACTACTTTGGCTTCTCCCCCTACCAAAACGTCGAAAGTACACACTCTGCAGTCGACTAACCCAAAGGCCACCCAACAGCCTAAAGGGAACAAAAAACAATGAAAGAAGGGTAAGGGGGATAAAAAACCCAACGATAATGCTGGCAGGGACAACACTGAAAAACAGAAGGCGAGGTATCCATGCAACTTGTGCGCATAAGACCACCCGACCCATCTGTGTCCTTGACTTCCAGAGGCCCAAAAGTTTGTCACACAGCAACAACAAGCAGTGTTGACTAATCCCTTTCAACATCGACAAAATCTAACTCAAGCCTTTGCAAGCACAGAAGGGGGCAATGAAGAAACCTACCCACCTCTGAAGAATCCCTCATCTGCGAATGTATATATGGTTAGGGGTGATGCTTTCATATCGTCTAGAGTGCATGATTATAGTAAACCAAGTGCTTTTGAGAAGGGTAAAGAAGATGACCTCCCATCTCTTCCTCTACATATTGAGAATATGTTAGGAGAAACAATGACATGCATTCCAAAAGGTGCATTTAAAAAAGATTCTCATTACCCAAATGAAAGGGCCGCCCAGAACTACTCTGTGGTGGAAGATTTATCACAAACCCCTTGTGCGATGTTTGCTTTGGAGGTCCTCCAAAGCTGCCTTGTTCAGAGGAAATCCTTGTTAATTGCTTTGGTCTCTACTGAGACTTGTAATCCGAGTACCATCATGTTAGATACAACTGACTTAAAACCTCGTCTTCCTTACCATGTAGCATTTCATATAGTAGTGGCTTACCCCATGAAAATTTTTACATGGAATATCTTCCGCACAGTGGTTGACAAGGGTGCCTCGACATGCGTTATGTCGTTGGCATGTTGGAAGGCCATTGGCCAGCTCGTTTTGTCTCCATCACCTACTCTCCTCACTGCTTTCAATGGTCATTCGTTCTGACCACATGGCATCATTCCTTCTTTCCCCGTGTAGTTAGGAGGGAAAACCGTGTGTGTCAAAGTAGAGGTAGTCGATGCTCCCCTTGACTATAACCTCTTGTTAGGACAGAGTTGGACTTATTCTATGCAAGCTGTGGTTGCTACAGTTTCCTGAGTCTTGTTGTTTCCACACGAGGGCTAGATAGTGACCATTGATCAATTGTCTTTCTGTAGACCTGACCCAACTTTGGGGGCATCCATGGTCCCAATGATTGATAATCCTCAACCAGGTGTCGTTAATGTAGTAGTTGGTTTATGCCCATACTTGATGGGTACCTTCGATTACCCACCTCCTCACAATGATATCAAATTTCTATCTAATCACCATAAGGTTGAGATTTTTCAAGTTTCATCATTCCGCATGACTTACTTCGAGGATCCATGGATTCTTCCTTCCCCATCGACCACGATGGATGATACAGGGAACCCAGGCATGTCCATGCCCTTGTCTTCCACTGAAGTAGCATACTCTTTAGTCCAGCAAGCTTCAACTAACACTTCTTCGACTCCTGCACGAGTTAGATCCACTTCTAGAGCCTGTTTGGGCTCAGGGTTCTCTCGCTAACATTGACTCATTAGACTTAGTCTTGCCTTCTGATGAAGTAGTAATTAAAGCAATGACTAGTCCAGACAAACCTTGGGAAGATCTTCATCACAGATCATATTTCCTCCCAGAGTTAAGCAGGATCGAAGCAGGAGAATTCACTATGACTATAACTGGAGATAGGTCTTGTCATACTAATACCTTATCTACACACAAGATCTATGCTGAGGGTAATATGGAAACCATTACTGAAACGATACCTATCAATATCTCCAGAACCCTTGGCATCAGAATGTTTTCATTGGAGCATATAGCTCCCTCAAGGAGATGCCAGGCATCGACCCACAAAGATTCTATCATGAGCTAACTTTTTTGTTTTTCTAGCTCGCATTGAGATCCAAAAGAAATATCTGGCGAGACCATATTTATGCTTTTTGATCTCATTCGAATTAACTGAGAAAAGTAACCATTATGGAGTCTTCTTTAATCCCTTTTCAGACTCTTTAAAGATGAAAAGATTGTTGAGTGACTTTGTTTCTTCACACTCATTCAATTGGTCCAGAAGAACGTTCCTTAAACGGGTCTTCTTTTAATCCCTTTTTAGACCCTCTAAACATGAAAATATTGCTGAGAGATTTTGTGGCGTTTCACACTCGTTAAACTGAAATTTGAAGTCACATCTGTCCGACAATAGTTTACCCCTTTTTTGGTCCAGACGGTCAACTGTACAAACAAAGGTATACTCTATGGAACTTCTGTTCTTTAGAAGAGTACTCTCAGGTATAACTTTATCCCTTTTTCGGGCCTAAGGGACTAAACTTACGAAAAAGAAACCCGCATGGAGTCCATAGTTAAGGTCTTTTCAGACTCCCTAAAATTGAAAAGATCGTCGAGTGACCTTATTCTTTCACACTCGTTAAATTGGTCCAGAAGAATATTCCTGACGGATTCCATAGTTAATATTTTTCAGACTCCTTAAAAATGAAAAAATGGCCGATTGATCTTTTCCTTATCACACTCGTTAAAATGGTTTTGAATCGACGTCTTATCGGTGCTAGTTTACCCCTTTTTCGAACCGACTAGACTATATTCGAAAAAGGTACCCCAATGGAGTCTGCTTTTGTGTTTTTTCAAACTCTCTAAATATGAAAAACCACCGAGCTTACCTTCTTTGGGCTCGTTAAACTTACATCAAAGGATGTTACCATTGTGTGTTTTATCAACCACGTTTGCATACCTTATACGCCAGCCTTGTAACAATTTGCTTCTGTGACTTAACACCTTTGGTCTTCGGAGGATTTTTCCCGAGTGTCATTCTACTAGAACATTAGTCATGTCCTTGTGCCTTGAGCTTGTATGTTTGAAACAATCGTTCCTCCTTTGTAACATAATATTCCTTTATTCTTTTTCCA
Organism: Picea sitchensis; assembly: GCA_010110895.2. Classification (NCBI taxonomy): domain Eukaryota; kingdom Viridiplantae; phylum Streptophyta; class Pinopsida; order Pinales; family Pinaceae; genus Picea; species Picea sitchensis. The sequence continues at coordinate 51,509 of SNQJ01S0164273.1, read as the reverse complement.
CAATTATTAAAAAGAACAAAAAAATCAAATATACCCCAAAAAGAGGAAGGGAAAAATATTTTCTTTATTGGTAGCATAATGAGTCGCCCTTGGATAAAGCATATATGTCCATTTTTTCATCAGACTATGGGATTTAGTACGACCTTAGGAAGCTTTTCTAGCTATATAGAGTTGTGTCCTCCACTGTTTGGTTATCCTTCCAGACATATGGAGAGTTTGTGTTTCCTCCTGCTTCGTAGACTTATGATTAATGGCATGCTGCCTGAGTCTCATTATTTGTCGTGCTATTATCCAAGGAAATTTTTTCACCAAGCCTGAGTTGGCCCCTCTTCAATATGTCTCTTGTCCTCTTGTCATCAAGATTATCAAGTCCATGACCGACGAGCCATCGAAGACCTCTGGGTAGTGCATTCATACACTGATATTACACTCCTACCCGAGTTTGAAGATTTTGAATTTGTTTCTCGAGATCTGAAGATGTCATCTCTAGCCATCAGGCTGAATCAACTTTTGGAAGATGGATACTCTATATGTATATCTTTCTGATTTCGAGATGTAGCTCCACTATGTATTGTTCGCGGATACTCTTTATAGTTATTTGACATGGATCTACAGTGTATTTGATTGGTAGCCATGATTCTATTTTATCCCGAGCATGGGTATGCCCGCCTCGGTGAGACATTTGTTATTTTGCAGATGGCACCTCCCAGTTCCTAATCCTTGGGCTCAATCGTTCGGCACATCAGTAAAGATTGGTAATATATTTCGGCCATCAGATGCTATTCTGACCTCACACATTAGGGGGCATTTGTTATAAGCCTAAATTGCACTAGACATGCTTACCTGGCATCAGGCTAACTCATATCCCTTCTTTTCCAAAACATTGTTGAACAACTCTTTGAAAATCCTCTTGAATAAAGTCCCACACGCCCTAATCCATTACTGCATGTGTGTACACGCTGGCTGACCCAAAACAACCCGCGTGGACCGACAAAAGCATGAAAAAAGGAAAGTTTCCGATGGAACAAAAAGCTATGGGTGAGTTAACTGAAACTTTCGGCCATGCATGGCCGAGGGTTCATCCAAATACCTAGCTCCTTGTAGCCTATAAAAGAAGGGGTAGGGGTCCCATTTGGAAGGAGGAAAAATATAGCAAAGAATCTCTGCCCATTTACATATTCCCATTGTCCCAACACTTTAGCCTTTCCTTATGCCAAAGGAGATTCAAAGCAAAGAAGTTGAAGGAGAGAAGAAGAGAATCCCATGATCGGGTTCGAGGAGCGGTGGTCGGTCTCAACTTTTGTAAGTTGACCCATTTTAAGTAATAAAGATAATTATTTTCCCGTCCCAATTCATGAACTATTTATAGTTTGATCAATATATGTTTTGATTTCTAACCGGTTAGTATATAAGTGGTATGCATGCATAGTTGTTGCTTGTCTTGGATGCAGGTCAGCTTTGGAAGGAGTATCGCGAACAAGTAATCAAGCACAACGGAGGATCGACATCAAACATCGGGAACAAGGTAGGTTGATATTTCCATGCATCTACTAAGAAAAGGGGATTTAAATCTAGGGATGAAGGTAGAGAGTAATTTCTATTCGGTCATATCTGCATGCAAAGTATGAACTCTATTTGCTATTTCATAGGGTGATTTTCCCCAACAAAGGGGCATGGATACATTATTGTAGCCATAGATTATTTTACAAAATGGGTTGAGGCGATGCCAACATTTGACAATACCGGAAGAACTGCAACATTATTTATATTCAATCACATCATTGCTCGGTTTGGTGTTCCTCAAGCTATCGTTACTTACCACAGTAGACACTTTAGAAACTTCATGATGTATGAACTCACTGAAAAGTTTGGTCTTCGCCATGACAACTCAACACCCTATTACCCACAAGCCAACGACCAAGTTGAAGCAATAAATAAAATCCTCATTACCATGCTTTGACGAATGATAGGGATTCACAAAATGAGTTGGCACACGATGTTGTTTTCTGCATTGTGGGATTATCGGACATCCTTTAAGTCTACTACTGGGTTTACACCATTCTAGTTAGTCTATGGTCTAGAAGCCATCTTTCCGATTGAATGTGAGATACCCTCCCTAAAACTAGTTGTCAAACTTCTCCCAAACACTTCTGCCGAAGAAGAACGTCTGTTGTATCTCATGCAATTAGATGAAACCCGTCGCAATGCCACCATAGTTATAGAATCCTAGAAGAAACACGTCAAATCCTAATATGAAAAACATGTCAAGCCACGTGTTTTCTCTGAAGGTGATCTAGCTCTCCTTTACGAACAATATTGAGATATGCTAGGAGCCAGAAAATTTGAAGCTATGTGGCGAGGTCCTTATATCGTCAGACGAGTTTTTGGGAAAGGAGCTTTCAAGTTAGTAGACAACGATGGTATCCCTTTGAGTGAACCCAAAAATGGGTTGTACTTAAAGAAGTACTATGCTTAAGATCACCTGTGCATGAGTGCTTGTATTTTATTGTATCATACTTTTTGTGTGTTACTTTAGTATGCTTTTTCGTTATTTGGACTCTACCCTCAACTTCTTATCTTATGTTGTGCTTGGTTTCCAGATGTTGGAGTCTTCACTACCTCACATTGGCTTCGCCGATGGCGCTAGCCATAGTACTTAGAACCTTGCTTCTACTGAATGGGCTATTTATGCCCCTACAAATAAACTTTTCAATCTACGAGGTGTGTGCCTTGATCGTGAAACCAATAATATTGCAGAATATAGCATCGTCATTGAATTGTTGATTGATGGTATTTCACTTGATATCTGCCACCTGGTTATATGATTCAATTCACAGCTAGTAGTACTACAGTTAAGTAACATCTATGCTATCTGAAGTCCTACTTTATTATGGGTATATTTACGAATTTTCCTCTTGGAATGTTATGTTGATTATATCGAATATCAACACATTCCTAGATGTCTAAATACATTGACTGATGCATTAGCTAACTATGTGTTAGATAGACATTTGGGCCATTTATAAACCAATCACACATCACATGTATAACAAAACAAAAAATAAGCCGGTAGAAGCCATATATATGTATATAATGATCAAAATGTTTTACATAACATTTCTGTCCAAGGATCAAAATCTCAAAATACAAATCCCATAGCTTCTACAAAGTAGCGTCATGGATGATGCTCACAATAACACACAACTGCTCAGGCTACCCTATGAAGCAATTGACTGAGAGACTCGGACATGCCCACAGTATGGCACTGGTAACGTCTTGAAATCTCCGCAATAGAAATATCTGGGACGTCTGCGGTCAACCCCTCCAAGTTTTGTTCCATTGCCTCGTAGTCTTCAGCATCCCATATTGCCAATGGAGCCGCTTCTCCTCACCTTTGAATGGGAGATGTTCCTGGAGGTCGATACGGCCCCACATCTGTGTCATCAAAAATAAATTTTTGGATTAGTTCTTGGATAAACATAAAAACATTTCATATGATAAAATTTGCAAAAACATTTAAAAAGAACAAAATGTGTACTTCTTACCTAAGTCACCCCACTGAGCATCCTCGGGCAGGGCCAAATCTGGATCCCCTCAGAAATCCAAACTAGCATATGCGTAGTCATCGATCATCAGCATTTGGGGCCTCAACCAGTCAAAAAGTGAATCATTATACTTGATTATAGGCCATGCTACATGTCGAGCCATGAGGTTGCACCACCTCAACATCCTCAGATCCTGTTGGGCTGGTAAACCCCAATCAACCTATATTCATAGCAGTGGGACCCTCTCGAGGAAGAATGACACCAAAATTGATACATACCCAAACTACTTCAAGTCACCCTTTCTGCACTTCATCAATTGTCTCTTCATACTGCAGAGAACTACATTCGACCAGTTGAAGACCCGAGGCTCTGTGCACTCTGTGGAATATTGGAAATAGCTCTGGAGAGCCATGTGCAGAGCCACGCTCCCAACCATTCATGCAATAGTAAACAATATGGTATGTAGGGTCAAATCTTGGACCCCCCAAATGGAAACCTTAACCTTGCTCCTCTCTGCCTTAGGAACACAATACTGGCGACAATACTCGCTCATAAGGAGTCCGCCGCCTCTACCTCCGGTCAAAGTAGTGTGGTATCCATGTCGTGACAACCCCATTAGAAAATAGATATCCTCGATATCTAGTGTCATCTTATGGACTCCCACATGAAATAACTATTGATCCACGTCCCACATGTGGACCAGGTATTCCAACAACCTGAATTGGGTTCTCATGCCCGAAATCCTGAAAAATTTCAAGAGCCCATAGTCCCGGAGGGCAGTGACTGTACCCAGGTCATTCTCGGGAATGGCATCATCCTCCTCATGTTCTCTTTCTCTCCATTCCAACATTGTGATGTTCAAACACCTGCAAAAGAGCCATGAGAGGGAAGTCAACAACTTGTTTTAAACTCTTGCATAATTTTTATTGAGCAAAACCTTAGTTTAAAATCCATTTTTCGGCCCCCGCAGGTGAGCCTTTTGCACAGTGCAAGATTCTCGTAGGTGCCCTAAAGGCCACCTATGAGAATCTTAGATTCTCGCAGGTCCCATACGACCCACCTGTAAGAATGCTTAGGCACATGTTCCGACCCTAAAATGGATTCAAAACCCAAAAAATTAACAATAAAAACCAAAAATAAACCATGGAAAAGTTAGAGAATTAAGAGATTACCTCGTTGGTTGAAATGGTTTGCCGAATGATCGCTTGTGCCTCCCGCAATTGAGCAAAGAAATTTGGGGGAAAATGAGGTATGTTGGACAAGTTTTTGGCAAAATCACAATGAAATGGTTAAAAGCCCTTTTTACCCATATTTATTCACTTTTTACTATTTTTATTATTTTTTATATTATTTTTATTACTTTGTCCATAAAAACTAATACCCTAATAGCCTTGTGAGTGTGGTTTTTTGCAGATATCGCAACTTTGAAGTCTGAATGAGGGGGTATGGGTGTTTTTTTCTTTTGTCGCATGTACGACTACTTTTTTAGGGTTTTTTTTAGGAAAAACCTCGAGCTCGGTCTCATTCGTTCTCACGCTCGAAAATATATGAGAACGTAACCGGGTATATTTTTTCTCGTATTTCCGTACTCGTCATGGTAACATGAAAACGACAAATGTAAAGGAGTATCCTTTAAGCTCTTTTCACACTCCATAAAAATGAAAAGATTGTTGAGTGATCTTGTTTTTTTCACGCTCGTTAAAGTATTTGAAAAAACGTTCGATGGGTGATAGTTTATCACTTTTTTGGTCTCGTTGAACTCTTTTACGAAAAAGGAACTGGGAGAGTTCTCTTTAAGTTTTTTTTAGACTCTCAAAACATGAAAAAACCCCGAGTTTTCTATCCTTGGACTCGTTAAATAAACATTGAAAGACCCGCAATGGGATCGAACCACTCATTCCTAGGGTTCATTAAATATACTCCGAGGGACTCATCCCAAGGATGATATTACATCAACAAGAATATGTTATCCTCCTCAAGCTTGTGTAAAAATAAGGAGGTACTCGCCAGAAATGGTGGGGGGAATTTTAGGAAAGGGATGTGTTTTCATATTTATATTAATGGCAGTAAGCGTCACTCTTGAACATGACCCCTCCTATTCGTCATTTGAATTTGGGTTGGAAAATCCATTTATCTCTCGTTCAAATTTCCATAAGGTTATATCTTGGGTCGTCTTTGAGTCAGTGCTTCCAAGTCCTTGGTCGTGTCATTCATATGTTCAAGAGAAGTTCACATGAGCCCTCTATTGAGTCGGCCATCTGCAGTTGTCCATTCTTACTATGTCGGCCTTCCCTGTGTCTGTTTCGACCCATATTCATACTTTGTTTCATCCTCAAAATCTATTACTTATTTTGTGTCATTGATGGGGGATACATCAAGGCCCTCCTATGACGATTCTTGTTCTATCGACTCCAACTCATTATCCGGAAATGAGACTAAGAAATCATTTAGTACCTTGGAGCCTGCATGCCTTAATGGCAGGTCTCTTCGCTGTCGACAGGGGTTTCACATCATTGATCCCTGATTGAGATATTTCACCGCGTGCTTGACTTCAGCTCATTCATTCGCATTCATTCAGATTGTACTTCAATACCTTGGGAGTCATTTACATCAATGGTGATTTCCCTCACACTTGTTAACAATTTTCATCAATGACTGGTAATCAAGTGGTTTCTACCATGTTCGACTTCATCACATGTAATCACATGGCTAGATTCGTACTTTTGGGTGACAGGATTGAAGACCTTGGGTCTCATCTTTTTTATCCAGGCTGTGATGGAGTATGTATGATTTGTATCGGCACATAGATCCACTTTGTATGTCATGTGGCTATGTCATCTTAATTCGAGTCTTCTCGCATAGATCCACAGTGTATTCTTGGTGGCTATGTAGAATTTTGACGGCATGGATCCACGGTGTATGATTAGTGGATATGACCTACATTTATGATTCCATTCATTTATGATCTGAGAATGGGAATTCCTACCTCAAAACTAGTATTATATTCTGCAGATTCTTGGTTGTTTACAAGTTTCAAATTAAGTGTTCTCCTTGTTTCTGACACACACACGCATTTTACAAAGTATTTAGGCTGTCACAAGTTTTAGCCTCGTACTTTGGGGGGAATTTTGTTACACATGATTTTGGTCACTCTAGTAATGTCTCTACAAGTGATGTATTCAAGCTCCCACAAGGAATTTTTTCCTGAGAAAAGTGACTGTTGTCTTCTTCCAAAAAACACATTTTTAAGATGAGTTCGTAGGCTGCCTATATTACAGGGTCCGAAAATCCTTCATTCTCAAAGGCAAGCCAAACTTAGGGTGCAAATTGTTCGCAGTCTACTCTATAAGTAGGGTGCGAACCTATTTCAAAGCTTGGAAAAGAGAAGAGGTCATGAAGGTTCTAGAAGGGAATCTTCTAGAAAATGAGTTGGCATTCGCATGGTTGGCATCCTACTTACTTCTCATATTTAGTGGGATCATCCTCATCCATTTAACCACCTCTCCTTCTCCTATATATTAAAATGTTTCTCATGGAAAAGGTTAAGCAAGATTGAATGAAGAATTGATGAAAGAATTGTGTGAAGGAATCTGCTTGGATAGAAGCTTGAAGACTCTAATTGGTCTATCAAGTTGTATTGGATCTTCTTCATGCAAGTGTAGAGAAAGTGTTTGTGTTGGAACCAAGGGTCACTGAAAGGAAGCTTGCGACATCAAGGCGATCCGGTCATATCTTCTACTTTCATTCAATATAATACAGCGGCATGTTCCTTTCCCATAAAATCACTCTTGTTTTATTGCATAACTCCTTGATCATATGCATAGGTTGACATTGAATGTACTTTTCTATCTTCACTTTGGTTGGTTTGTGTTGTCTGGGACCTGATTTCACAAGAGCACCAAAGTGAAGCGGGAACAACAGATACCTAAGGAAGAGATATAAAGGTATGTCACTCACTCCTTCTTATTAGTAGATTCAATGACTACAACTTATGGAAAGAGTCGTGTCCTGTCCTATTTTGTTCTAGATCCAGGTGGATCTAGGGAGATCTGTTAGTGTCCGCACCTACCGATTTATCCGATAATAGTTATGGCGTAGTCCCAATGATCCAATGGAGATATTTCCAGCAATGACTCTGTTTCTAGTCATTCTGGAGCATCATTCTAATGGTCAGGAAGCCTCCAATGGTCATATTGCTTCACCATGGTGAAGTGCCAGTCTACGCTTGTTCTGCTATTCTTGCGAGGTTCAATTTTTGGAAGACTGCTTTCTGCGAAGTCTTCTCTGGAACCTCATGCAATTTTTCTAGATTTGCTTTCTTTTTGCTGATCTTTCTTTTCTTCTTTCCTGTGATCTGAGTCGCTGGATTCCTCTTTCCATTTTTACTCTTATCTTCTCTTAGCATAGTAAATTCACGTTGTTGAGGGTCTTTTAAAGGGTTTAAGTGGAATACCTCTTCTCTTATTATTTCAGGAGTAGGTACTCTTCTCTCGTGCATGCATAGGTTCTTTAAACCTTCTTGTGTTCTTTCAACCTTGACAACTAGTTCTCTAGCCCTTAGTTGTTTTGACTTGTCCTCCTGTTCTTCTATTAAGCGCGTTATTCTCCTAGCCATGAAATCCCTTAATTATTTCTCTTTCTATTCTATAACTTCCTCTTCTTCTTTCCTTCGGATCTGATCTTTCTCAATCCATGTCCTTGCTAAAAAAAGTGCAAATGGAGTGTTGTTCTCAACAAACTTAACGACCTCAAATTATTCTCCCATCGATGCCCCATGAGAAACCATAGGTATATGAGTAAGTATTCCACATAGGGTTATCATATTTCCTTTAAAAAATCCTATTCCTCCCAATGAAGGAGTCATAGAAGGCTTTCCCAAAATTTCACAAGTACTTTATGTCATGATATTCACCTGTGTTTCCTCATCCAGAACAGAGTCTATGTCGAATTCTCCTATTCTTATTTATATGCACTCCTTCTCTTTTAAGATCTTTGGTAAATTGATGTCTCTATGATCACTCAAGGTTTCCTTTATCTACAATAATATAGTCTTTGATTCTTTATGGTGTTCTAGCATATCATTAGTCTCTTGACCTTTTTCATGGTTTTCTTGTCTCATATTCATCTTTTCAACTTTAGCAATCATTCGAGGACAATCCAAAACCTCATGACCAACAACTTTACAACAACAAAAAAATATGACCTATACCAAGGCATTCCTTAACAAGATGTCCTGGTCTTCTGCAACTATAACAAAGAGTCAATCCTCTCTTTCTCTTAAACGATTCCCAACCTTTCCTGTACTGCACACTGGGATCGCATTGATGAACCTGCAAAAAATTATTTCTAGGATCCTGCATCCACTTTGTTAGTCCAAAACATCTTTCTATGCATAGGAATACCATATATTTCATTATTTCTATCAGATTTATTCATATCAAATCTTCTCTCTTCTAGATGTGCCCTAGTTTTAAGACTAGGATAAAATCTATCAAGCATACCTAGATCCATTCTTTTGAAACAAAAAATTCCACTTATATTACCTTTACCAGAGCACAAATATTTAGGATCTTACCTCTTTTCTTCAGATCTGATTCCCTTCTTAGCACAAAGTTTCACAAGTCAAGTAGAATACAACAATAGATCTACACACAAATCTTTATATTTTCTTCAGTTCCTAGAAATCATAGTTTTAGGTACTAGCAACAGAACCATTTG
>SNQJ01S0164273.1:0-42236 GCA_010110895.2 Picea sitchensis | reverse complement strand
CCTTGGTAGAGGTCCTATTTGTCTTTGTTGTAAGGCTACTAGACATGAAGTTTTATATTTCCCTAGAATGATTGCTAAAGCTAAAAATATGAACATGAGATAAGAAGACCATGAGGAAGGTTAAGAGACTAAGAATATGCCAAAGAACCAGAAAGAATACGAGTCTGTATTATTGCAGATGAAAGAAACATTGAATGATCACAAAGACATCATTTTATCATAGATCTTAAAAGAGAAATAGTGCATAGAAACAAGAATAGGAGACTTCAACATAGACTATGTATTGGATGCAGAAACACAGGTGAACATAATGATAGAAAGTACTTGGGAAATTTTGGGAAAGCCTGCTATGATTCCTTCATTGGGAGGAATATGATTATTTAAAGGAAAGATGATAACCCTATGTGGAAGACTTACTCATGTACCTATGAGTGCTCATGGAACATCGACAAAAGAAGGATTCAATGTCATTAAATTTGTTGAGAACATTGCCCCTTTTTCACTTTTGTTAGGAAGGACTTGGATTGAGAGAGATCAGATTCGAAGGAAAGAAGAAGAGGAAGCTATAGAAAAGAAAAAACAAGAATGAAGGGATTTCATGGCTAAGAGAATAAAGTACTTAATAGAAGAATAAGAGAACAAGTCGAAGCAACTAAGGGCTAGAGACTTAGCTGTCAAAGTTGAAAGAACATAAGAAGGCTTAAAGAACCTATCTATGCAGGAGAGTAGAGAACCTACTCCAGAATCAGTAAAAGAAAAAGTATTACTCTCGAACCCTGTGAAAGTTCTTCAGTAGTGAAAAGTTTATATACTAAGAGCAGATAAAAAAAAAATGGAAAGAGGAATCTATAGACGCAAATCATAGGGAAGAAAGTAGGAAAGTTCAGTAAGAAGAAAGAAAATCTAGAAAAAATGCAGGAGGTTCTAGAGAGGACTTCGTAGAAGGAAGGTTTGTAGAACTTGAACTTTGTTGGAATAAAATAATAGAATTGACTGGTACTTCACCACGATAAAACAATATGATCATTGGAGGCATCTTGACCATTAGAATGACACTCCAGAATGAATAGAAACATAGTTATTGTTGGAATGTTTGCCATTGGACCATTGGGACCATGCCCTAACAGATGGAATTGTATTGATCGAGGCATTCCTACCCATTGGAGGAGTCCTTTAAGATTTTTTCTATTTAACCCGTCGAATGTTGCACTGAGGACACTTTTGCAAATTGTGATTATCCTAATTTCTTTCATGCAGTGATTATTATTACCTCACCACCCATTCTTCTTACCTTGAGAGTTTGTCCACCTATCCAAGATATCTGATCTCGAGTGTGCATGTCGAGGGACCTTAGCATAGTAGAAAAGTATGTTGAAGAAATCCTAATAGACCTCATGGTTGAGAAGGTCATATCCACAGGGGCATAGGCCTCATCGACGAGAGGATTGCAAGCCTCCCCATCGACTACATGTCGATCTGGGCCATCCCAAACTGCGACAGAGAAACAGAGAAAGCATTGTGATGACTTGGAAAATGCAAAGCTCATCCCATCAATCCTACCTAACTATATCTCACCTCTGGTTGGTGCGATTAGTCGCGATAGTGTCCCGAGAGACTTCGACTATACATTGATCACTACGTACCTCCCAAAGGGGATAGGATCAGTTGGAAAACAATTAAGATAGATTATGATGCTAAAGATCAGTCACTTTAACTTGGGAGACCGCAAGAATTATGTAATGCTCACCCCACATAATTATTTGACAAAGACAATGGGGAAGAAGTTGAAGATAATCTCCCAGCCATGGACCATGGACATCACGAGATCAAAAATCCTTAACGTGATGAAGATACCACACTTTGGCAGACATCAGGAGGTTAACGCATGCATTAAACTCCTCCTACCATGCTACCATGGTGGTTACCTGTGGTTGAATCAGTGCATCACTGTAGATCTGGTGTTGATCCATCGGATCACTGGATTGAGCATGTAAGGACCCAACCCTCAGGATTTTTACCTAGGGAAGGCTACAGATCATGCCCTAGTGCAGTGCATAAAAGAAACTTACAACGATGTGGAGAAAGGGAAGTGGGGATACAAGGTAGCCTCCATCCAAAATGGCGCAGTGCGCTTAGCTTGTGAGTTGATCGTTGGTAAGCTTGTCAGGAAGAAAATACCAATGCATGTCAGGGGGTTCATCATCGAACTTGCAAGAAAATGTGTCGAAGGGATGAAAATGAACTGGGTGAGCTACCTTATCAATCAATTGGAGCAAGATTTCTGTGAAGCACAGGACCAGGGCTATGATTTTCATTTTAGCTGGTTGTTGATTCTCATTGCCTTCATCGCTTGGGAGATGCCGAAAGGAGAGACCTTTCCTCAAATTGAGTCGTCTGAACCACTGGTCATGAAGTTCACTATGCTCTAGTATTTGAGCGACATGGAAAAACAATAGAAATCCAATGCGGTGTTCCACACATATTATTTATAGTTGAAGAGGGCCATTGAATCTTTCCCTCACATGACATCGAATACTCTGCATAGGTTTAGGCCACTTGTGAAGTTCCATGCAGATAGGAATTTCATTTACATCAATGCATGTGGGGACAAACGCCAGGAAGAGCTCCATTCCTATTACAAACTCACAGAGGAGGACATGGAAGAAATAACCAAGGAATGGCCTGCAGAGTTGCTTGTATCGGTCAAACAGATAGAACTCTTTGAGCCCGACCTTATCGGAAGTCCGGTAGTCACTCGAGAAGAGTATGATGGACCCAATAGTAGAATAAGGAAGAAGAAGGAAGAATTATAGGAAATGAACAATGCATCAAAGGAAACTACACTAGATTCACTAGGAGGAGGAGGACATGACGATGTAGAGGAGGAAGAGAGCGAAGGGGAAGAAAACAAACATGAACATGTCTAAGTGACATCGCCTAAGGATCCCATCATGGAGGCTGATACATCTAAGAAAAGAAAGGTTTCCCCAAAGAAACCATCAGCACAAAATAAATCATGAGAAAATAAGCCTCGATTACAGACTATACTCATGGTGGATGATATTGACCTTATCATCGTAACTGTATCAGACACCTATGAGGAAATTTTGCAGCAAAACGAAGCCAAACAAGAGATGATGTATGACAGGATCGAGGCAGAGCTAAAAGGGGTATAGAAATTCCTCTACTTGAGCCGTGTAGTGTCTACAATGCCATCATCATCATCATAAGGTATAGAAGTAGGAGAAGAGCCTTCCCAAATATGCATATTAGTAGATGTGATCAAGGCTCACCTTCATTGTGTACAGGAAGAGAAAGAACATGCCATAGAGGCCTTGAAACAATCAAAGGAGGAATCCCTAGAGAAACATCGAGTTGCGAAGAAAGAGAAAGATGAACTCCAAGCGAAGTTTGCAGAGGAAAGAGAATAGATCCAGAAGGAAAAATAACAGTTGCTCGTGGAACAAATGGGAGTCAAGGAGGTAGTCACCAAAGCACTTCACTCTATGTTAGGCCTCACATAGATAGAAGAAGACACAATGGATATTTAAGTGGATATTCTCACTGAATCTATTCAACAGCTTCAAGAAAGAGTTGCAGAATTGGAACTACAAGCAGTGGCAAGAACTCTGTAGGAAGTGCAAGAGTTAGGATTGCAGTAGAAAGAATTAATGCATTGGCCTAGAAATGTAAGCTACTCAACAATCACAGTGTGCAGACCTATGAGCTCCTCATAGAGGACCAGAGAGAAGAAACTGTTAGGATTTCAATAGAAAGAATTAATGCGTTGGCTTGGAAATGTAAGCTACTCAGCAATCACAATGCACAGACCTATGAGCTCCTCATAGAGGACCTAGAACTAAGATAATTAGAAGCACAACTTCAAGAGGCAAAACAACAAGCATCGACAGTGAAATCACAGATAAAACTGCTTTCAGCAGTTGTGAAKATGAAAAGGTCACAGGAACAATGGGMAGTTTAGYAGCAAGTCCATGCCATCCAAYGTAAAGTCATGGAAGTGACCTAGAGACTCTAGCTAGAATAGAACGAAACCTGCACACTTTTTGAGGAGCTCGATGAATAAGGTGCACAAGGAGCTCRAGTGACTCAGGATGAGTCATAGGCGAGTTTTGGRGGCATGTTGGCCCTCAACAAAGTTTTGGAGAACCTTGGTTGTGTTTGATCATTTTTGGGACTTCGATAGGCTAGTCGAAGATAAAACGCCTAGGCGAAGTGGAGATCGTACGATATCACCCGCTTTTGCAGGATTTTTGGGGATTAGGATTTATGTAATGGGTATGGGATGTCGGCCCATGAGTCTTACCCATTGTTAGTCCCCTTTTGTAATGTATAAATAAGTATCTAGGCGATGTAAGAAGGAGTCATTTGTAAGATAGTGTGCTAAGTGCAAATAGTTGTGAATGCTCGATGCATATTGTGTGTTGAGAACTTGCAGAGCTAAGTGCAAGTGATTGTAAGAAGGCTCTATGTTGTACCAAGATTTGGGAAGGAGGATCTGGTGAGGTGCACACATATATCCTGTCCTATGCAGAGTTGGTTTTATGGATCTGTGCATGTGAGAAGATTGAAAGAAGATAATAAATAAGAAGAAGAGTTGGTGGGTGTAGCCCCACACTGGGGTGAACCATGTACATTTTGTGTTGTGATTACTTTGTGCTATTGATGTGATTTATTCTTAGTGTTTAATCTTTATATATGTTATATGCATCTAATGTAGTATCTTAGTGCTTAGTGATATGAATGAATGCTAGATCTGATCTATTTCTATGTGCTAAGTTCTTTGATGTGTTAGATCTTGTTGAATACTGTGTTGCTCCGTAATTCAGGTTTTACCTATGATGTGAATAAAGGTTTAAAGACTAATGAATGTTGACTGCTATGTGCTCTGTTAAGTATTGTGATCACATATCTGTGTCCCAGCTAGGTTGTAGACACTTGATTCCTACAATCCCCCCCCCCCAGCCTCTACCTCGGGTGAGACTTCATATGCTTCGCAGTTGTTTCTGAAAGGGTCGGTAGTTAGGGTTTTGTTGGTGCGTTTTTGAAGTGTTGAACCCTGGGTCTACCCCTGTGCCAACAAAAATCCTCAAAACATGAGCAGTAAGAAACAATGTTCACTACTAGGTTTTGGAAAATAAAATATTCCTGATAATACATAAAAGTGAGATGTTTCAATGAATACAAAAAGGATCAACACCAAGAAACCTTTTCAAACCCTAGTTTATGAAAGCTCATAAACAATCAAGCAATCTAAAGGATTTGCAAGACAAAGATCAAAGAAATCAAAGGCAGGATGAACCAAGGGATCCTGTTAACCCAAGGGTATCACAACTAGAAGAATATTGGAAACTCAAATAAGGAATATGAATGAGTGATAATTGTCAAATTCTCAAGAAAACAAAGTCAAAGACAGGCCAGGAGTCTTTGGTAAAAACACTACTCAAAAGAAGACTGAACAGAACCAAGAAGAAATAGGAAACAAATCCTAAAACAAGATGTTGAAGCTCTTTTTCTCAAAGGTGTAGAGTTGCAAGGCACCTTGGTAGACACTTCAAGGGAGTTCCATTCAAGTATAGGTCACCTTGGTGTGAAATGTAGTGGAGGGTGAGTTCTAGAAAATTTCATAAAATTGCTCAAAAAGGATAAAAGCTAAGAAAAAACAATCAATGAATATGTGATATATTCAATGAGGAAGAGGAAATGGGAAATATATCATAATCAATAACCAAACAATATCTAATGATAGGTAACGACTTTAGACAATTCAAGGAAATACTAGTTAAAGTCCCTCCCCAACAAAGTCACCAATTTTCTCTTACAAAATGTTTCGCCCACTGACAAATCAAACTTCCCTTGGATTACTAGACCCCTATAACAAGAAATAAAAAGTACAAGTGGGTACTAACATCCCTTTAAAATTATCTTAACCAATTAGAATGAGAGGGAGAGAAAGGATATGATGAACATGTTTCGACGTTTTTCCTCGTTGCTTCTGATCATCAAGCTTGATCTTCAAATTCCCCAGTGCAAATTGAGATCTGCAATGGAAAACAAAAGAAAAAAAATATATCCTAATCTACAATATTATATAAGACAAGTTTATCTATGAATATTATAGCAATAATAGACAAGCAAATGAGAAAATACACAAGATTGAAGGAAATAGGCCAATTATATATTAATTGGAAAGCCAAAAAGAGATACTTACAGACCATGATTGATGCAACATAAACCTCTCCAATCACTCCTCTTCCAACCCTTGCATGAATATACCAAGATCAAAGTGATGATGCTGTAACTAATTACCTCCAGAATCAAAGGTTTGATACCTCTATTGTTCCTCAACTAGATCAAAGGTTTGATATGCTTAGATCTAGATCCCTTTATCCTTGGAAAAACCTTCAATATATAGTATTGAGAGGAACAACCACCATGATAAAATGAAGGATATGGTTGAGGATATGGTTCATTAAGTTGGGATTATATCCTAAGATGAATTCATAGCATAAGGGTCGAACACAACCACCCTAATCCTAAGAGATCATGCCCTTAGAAAGAGGTGGAGGATCCCAAATTCCTCTCTAAAAAGATTGGAACTCCCCTAGAGTGAGAGAAATATCACCATGGAACTCCCTTAACAAGAAAGGGGGAGGATCGGTGCTCTCTAAACATGGATATGGGAGCACCACCCTTATAAATTTCTAAAAATTGGTTGAATATTCTAAGAAAAAGATGTGTTTCTACTGTCAAATGATGGGGCTTCTTATTCCAACATGAATTAGGGATTGTCGCAACTATTATTGTGGTTTCAAGGGGTTGTGACACTCAAAAAGGAGAATTTGACACTTGGTAAGGAGCATATGACACTTGTGACAATGCATGTGACACTTAATAAGGTGAATACGTCATATTGCAAAACTTGCGACACTTAAGGTGAGATACCTAGGTGTGCAATTTTTGTGTGTAACAGAATTGGAGTCCCATTGCAACCCAGTTCTGGAATACTCCAATGAACCTCCTCCAATGAACAACCAGGATTATCTCACCACACTGAATCAATGGTTTAGAAAATCTCAACCCAAAACGTGGGTTTTTCTCCAAGTTAACAATATGATGTGTTGATATTCGGTATGGTGTATTCCACAACATACAATTTTACACCTAGTACAAGATTTTTTATCTCACTTCATTGCATACAAGTAATGTAAGTTTCCCTTTCATTAATAAACCATATTTTCAAGAATTTCCCTGTGCATGTGGGATATAGAAATAATTCCCATCATAGATCAACGGTGTAAAACCCACACAAATGTAAGATCAATGGTTGTTGAGCGATGTTTTTCTTGTCAGACATAACTATCACTTCTGATGCTCTAATTGTGATGGAATAAATTTATGGAAGGTTAGGTCATGTCTAATCAACCTGGATCTGATTTACAAGGTGAAATACAAGGTTTAAACAACAAATATTCCCCCTCTAACACTATTCAAAAGGAATTAATTGATTTCACTTCCAGAACATTTTTCTTGGCACTTAGCAGGCCCTTGAAGGCTTGATGTTGTAAACCAATAACTATGATACCAATCTATAATATACCTAGCCACCCACAGGTTATCCATGCTACTTTAAAACACATTTCAAAACTGGTTTTGAATTATGTTGGCCCTTGGTTATGTGTTAAGGAAGAAAGCGAAGATTAAGGAAGAAAGAGAAAGCATGAAGTGTGCGGAAGGAACAAAAACCAAGGAAGGGTTGAAGTGGCTAAAGAAGAATAAAATAAGGAATGAGCTAAAGGAAAATCAATTTGTTAAAGAATAAGATCAAGGAAGAGAAAGAAACAAAGAATATGGATTGTGGACAACTCAACAAGTGGAAGAAGACACTAATAGGTGATTTGGAGAACCTCGCGGAGGAGAAAGAAGGATAAGTTGGTGAATCCCTTAAAATGTGGGTCATGTGGACCTAGGGTTTTGGGATCTAGGGTTTTGGGATCTAGGCTTTTGGTACCTATGGTTTTATACCTAGGGTTTTGACACCTAGGATTTGATCCAAGGTTGTCTAAGAGTCACAAAATGTATAAAAGGAGGTCTAGAAGAGTTGTGGGGGTTTGTCATTGGTTTTTGTTGGTAGTAAGAAATATTAAGAGATAGAAGTGTTTGTATTCTAGATCTTTAGCTGGGTGCGAAGATCAACCCTACAGCTGGGTGTGCAGGGAGGGGAGAGAAAGAGGAAGAAAGAGAAGGATCTGCAGCAAAGTGTGAGATAGAGCTGTATTTTTCATCTAATATATCAGGAAACAAATTTTTGTGGATGTATCCCTAGGGCGAGGCTGAACCACACAAATATTTTTGTTCTTTGTGATTGATGTTGTGTTATTTGATATCTATTACACTATTATTGCATTGTTGTTTACATATTAAATATAGAAGGTATAAGCTAACTTTGTGAAGATAAGTGTAAGACTGTTAAAGAATCTCTAGGTTACATTATGTTGTTGTTGTGGAATCACATTGCATTTCCCCTAGTTGTAGACACCTGTGTCCTGCAACTTGCTATTGCTACTTCGGGTGAGACTTCATCTACTTCGCAGGTGTTGTCGAAAGGGAAAGTAGTTAGGGTTTTTTGGTGCGTTGTTTGAGTTGAACCCTGGGTCTTCCCCTGTGCCAACAAATGGTTTTGTTGCCAGGACAGGGATCTTCTTGAGGGAATGTCAAGGTGGTTTCCATCGAAGACAAAGATTCAGATGTGAATAGAATAACAAGAAAGGGACTTCTTCGAAGCTCAGAACAAGAACCCTAGCATTAGTACAAAGGACTGGTTGGGAAGGTACATATTTATTGATGTGCACAAGATTTTCTTTGGGGGAGTTCATAAGGGGTTGTATGAGTGGTTAGCCAAATTGGCAGACACCCAGTTTGAGATCAGATCTAGACCACCTATGGTTTGGACACCGATGTTGATCAAGAAAGTCAAGAGAGTCGATAGCATTGTGTCTAGAGTAGTGGATCTCTGGTTTGACAACACTATTGGAGGGTGTATTACTGAGTTTTCTATTAACATAGTGGAATTATATAGACAAGAAGAGAGGTATTTCTTTAAGGTACATAGAGGGAAGTTTATAAAAATTTTGAAGATAAATATTAAGATGCTATTTCATGAGAATAATATATTGTAGATACAATAATCAGTTGGATCTTAAAGCTAATTTTCAAGAATTTAGAAAATGACGGTGACGCAGAGGCTGCGCACACATGAAGTGGGAGATCGTTTAGAAAGGTTCTTCTTGAAGACCTATTTAAGCAGAGTTAAGGGCCATTGAATCAAGATGAATATTTCTACATTGAAGAGGAAGCAGGGAGGTCAGACGAAGAGTATTTAGATTTCTCAAGAAAAAAGGAAGTAGAGGATGAGGAACTTCATCGGGAAGAACCAGAAACCTCAGGGACTGCACCTACTGTCGAAGTAAGTATTATTAATCCTCCTGTTTTTTTATAAGCCTTAAGTAATCATAGTAACTAGAGTAATCAAAGCACTCGTAGCACCATTACAAGAAGTTTAGTACATACTTAGTCAAGAAACCAAGGAAGGTCCATGGAAGATGAAATGAGGTTACCTATCTTTAGAGGATATGGATCTGAAGTTCTTAACCAGAACTGGTTCTTATGTGACGTTGTATGGAGCATTAAGAAAGTCACTGAAAAAGTTGTTAAGAGAGCTCAGTTTAGTACTACCTTGAGGGGCCATGCCCTAAGCTAGTACATGACATTTGTTTCGGGATCTGTATAACCTAAACCATTGAATGACATTAATATTGCATTGAGTGAGGAGTTCAAGAAATCTAAGTTGGAGTCATAGTGAATTACAGAGTTGAAAGAAATTAAGCAGAAGGTGATTGAACCTGTATAGGAATTTGATCAGAGGTTTAAGACCTTGACAAGTCATTTAAGTTTTTGGATTCCAGACGAACAACATAAGGAATGGTTCATCGATGCTCTCCTGCCATAGATCGGAGTTCCTTTGATGCAACAAAAGGTTGCTTCATAGCCTGAAGCATTATAGATTACCATGAAACTAGAAGCATCCCTTGTAGGATAATCCAGTCCACGTATGAGTCAGATTTTGAATCAGTTAACTAGTTTATCTTTACAGGTCGAAGACATGAAGAAAGATAAAGGAAAGGAGAAAAGAAAAGATATATGGTGTATCAGATGTAAATAAAAGGGCCATGAAAAATAACATTGTCTCTTAGTTAATGAATACTTGGCCTCTGGAGCCCCTAACCCTTTGAAACGGGTTGATGTACCATGGTGCGAGGTATGTAGAACTTGACATCACCCTGGTGAATGTTATTATATGCAGAAATATGTCCAGACACCCACCAATATTTATTGTACATTCTGAAAATCTATGGGGAATGATGAGAAGGATTCTAGGGATTATGAACTCATGCATGAAAGGTCAAGGGATGCATATATAATTCAAGGATAATTATAGTTATAAGGAAACAATGTGTAGTTCAATTCCACAGGAAGAGGAAAATTCAACCCTCGTGGTGGATTCAGAGGAAGAGGATGAGGAGGAGGCATGGGTCGAGGTTGAGGTTAGATTATTTTCTATAACTATGCACAACCAGGTCATTTGGAAAGGGATTGTCAGAACCCTTGTACTACTTGCAACTAGTGTAATTTATTTGACCATGTCATTGAAGACTGTCCAATATTGTTAGCTAAACTTCAGGAGAGATGAGGAGGAAACCAACAAGTCCAACTAATATCAAAAAAACCTCATGGGGAGAATCCCAGAGTTGCTGTTATTAATAGAGGTGGCGCTGCTACATAATAAGAAAGGGTGACTCCAGGAAAGACTACAAATGGATCAAGGATCATAAGAGGTGTAGAGAAGGCATAATTGTTTGATCCACGGAGAGAAAAGCATACTTTTGAAGAACCAAGGAAAGAATTTGTAGGAGAACAGGATTCTTCATCTAGGGAACAACCAAGAGTAATGGATTGTGAAATTCCTCTAACATTTGATCAATATTCCCTAGATAGAAAAGGAAAAGAGGTAAGTAAGCTTATGGACTTCTTATATACTTGCATCAATTTGATTAAAGATGACAAATTTGTGCAGTAACTACAACACCTAGTAAGACAATATGAAATTGGAATAATAGATCCTATCCTGAGTAAAGCTATCAATCAAGTATCTAGAAAAAGGAGGACAAACAAGGAAATTCATCTTAGTGCCTAGATTGGAGACTACGATGTGGACTATGTGGTCCTCGACCTAGGATCAGAAGTAAATGTTATGAAGAAGTAGACTTGGGAACTGATGGGTAAACCTAGATTGATTTACTCTCCTATCAGGCTCAGAATGGCTAACCAATATGCAGTGAGCCCCTTTGGAATATTAGAGCATGTCCCTATGGACATCGATGGAGTAAGGACATTTTTAGATTTTTAAGTGATCGAGATTGTTGACAATAGTTGTCCCTATCCTGCACTATCAGGAATTGATTAGGCTTTCAACAATTTGACTGTTGTTGACCTAAAAAGGAGAAGAATAGCATTTGAGGGTAATGTCCTTAAGGTCATTGCACCTATTGATCTCGATGAAGGTCAGGGATACATAGAACCTATAAGAGAAGAAGACCGCTCCTACGAGCTAGAAAACATCTATAAAAATGGTGACAGGACAACAAGATTATATTAATCCCACAACAGATGGAAATATAAGCTAGAGAAGTGAAAGTGCATACTCATCAGATTCATAAGAATCACTGGAAAAATGGTAGAACAAAATGTATGAAGTCTCTATGCAGAGGTGTTCCAGATTGACCAGGGCAGTTCGCTAGATTGGCACATAAGTAATTAATCTTCCTACATTTGATGGTTTGAATCATTTAGAGACATTTCTAGTTGAATTTGAGAGAATTGTACTAGTACAACAGAGGATGTTGGCACTGAATGAAGCCTTGAAAGAAACACTAGCTATATGGTGGGGAACACATAAGAAGAACATCACGGAGTGGGTACAATGTTAGACCTTATTGATAGTACGCGTTTTAGACCAAGATGAAGGATGCAGAATTTGATACACAATTCAGAGTTGTCCTAAGGACCATCTGCAAAGTTATGAGGAATCCTGGAGCAGGATTCCCAAGGAACGGTGGGTACATACGTTCATTAACACCTTAGATACTACGACTATCAATTGGTATCTTCAAGCAAAACTGCACTTAGTCACTACATATTGGTATGGTATGACCCATAACTTTATATATACCTTCCTATTTGAAAGTTAGTACCCCATGGTAGATCAGGATTTACAAATTGTAAGATAGAAAGTCTTTGAGGACGTATCTGACCCCCCTTTTGAACAAGAAGAGGATGAATGGACTGCGCCCCTTCAATAGTTACAAGATTTTTATAATATTAATGTTGATGAAGATGATGACCCTAGGGATGTAAAAATTGCATAAACTGAAGGATAGAGAGACATAGAAGGGCCAGGGATTGAATTACCTTTTGTTGGAAAGCCTATTAAAATTAATAAGATTACAGAACTATTGCATGAGTATCAAGACTTGTTTCCAACCAATTTCACAAACATGAAGGGAATAAAAGGGCCCATGGGAGAAATGAATATACCTTTGAGAGAAGATGCAAGACCTATCAAGTAGATACCTTACAGATTAAATCCCAAGTACAAGAAGAAATTTAAGATTGAATTAGATAGAATGTTGGAAGCATGAATCATACAACTAGTTGAAGAATCTAAATGGATCAGTCCTATGGTGGCCCAATATAAGAAGTCAAGAGAAATAAAAATCTGTGTAGATCTAAGGAAGTTGAATGATGCATGTTTACATGATCCATTTCCTACATATTTTACTGATGAAGTCTTAGATAATGTAGGAGGACAGGAAGTATATTAATTTACAGATGGATTTCCAGGTTATCACCAGATCAGAATTGTTAATGAAGATAGACATAAGACCACATTTTCAACAGAATGGGGTTCTTTTCAGTACATTGTGATGCATTTTGGATTGAAGAATGCACCAACCATCTTTTCCAGGGTGGTGGTCTAAGCATTTAAGGAATTTTTACACAATTGTTTGGAAGTATACTTTGATGATTGAACCATTTTCAACCTACTAAAAGATCATATTGAATGCTTGAGATTAATGTTAGATAAGTGCAGGCAATGTCAGATTTCCCTGAATCTGAAGAAGTGAATTTTCTTGTCACCTTTTGGAGTGTTGTTAGGACACATTGTGTGTAAGCAGGGTTTGTTGGTAGATCCCTCCAAGATTGCTATCATTGTTGATCTACCTCCTCCTACTTTAGTTAGACAGTTGTGCACTGCATTGGGACACACTGGATACTACAAAAAGTTCATTAAGGGATACACACATATAACAACACCTATGGAGAATATATTAAATAAAGATAGTAAATTTCAATGGATAGAGGAATGCCAGTAGATCTTTGACACAATAAAGCAGAAAATGGTCACTGTGCCTATCTTGGTTTTTCCATATTGGAGTAAAGAGTTCAATGTTCATGTTGATGCTTCATCCATTGCATTAGGAGCAGTCTTAGAACAACCTGGAGGAGGAGATATTGACCACCCTATAGAATTTTCTAGCAGGAAGCTTTCTACATCTGAAAGGAATTATACTACCACTGAAAGAGAAGGCTTAGATATGGTATATGCACTGAAAAATTTTAGACACTACTTTTTGGGAGGTGATGCAGTCGCACCCGCGGGCGCGTCCGCTCACATAGGATATTCTCTTCCCTAGGCTCGAAGAACACTAACTGGTCCTTCTATTTCCCTATTGGGAAATCTTCTCCCACATATCTCTTCATGCGATCCCCCCTTCTTTACTTAGCAGGGAATCGAAACTCGCGACTTCGCGAGACCAAAGGTTGAGCACTGGACTCTCGAATCCTCGAGATCCGATGCCTCAGTCCATGCTTACCTCTTTCTATCTCTATCAAAACTTCTCTTATCGCGGTTTCTCCCCTCACAATATAGAGCACTTTGATTTACCGACTCCCGATACCTGACGTGGAGAAACTCCGATGCACACGTGCGAATTGACTTTTCCACCCCCGTTGCTTCTATTGGGATTTCAGAATTCGCGGGATTGTGAATCCTGATGTCAATGGATTCAGGACTTTCCTTTTCTCGATCCTCAATGTGGTACGCCACCTATCCTCCACTCACTCTTGATGTGGCCCCACACAACTCCTCCGTCGGGATATCGCATTTCGCAATTTCAAGCTGCAAAAGTTTCCTTCCTTCAAAATCTCCGATGCTCCAAACCCTGAATTCCTTAAGTCTTCTGACATGCGTCCCAATTGATGGAGGGTTCTGGGCTCATCGGGATATCGCAGACTGCGATATTGTAATTCTCATTGCAACAACTTGGATCTTCGACTTGTGAATCCCCGAGACACGATATCACATGTAGATCTGATGGTCCTTGTGACTCAGGATCGATGGCTCTACCCCTCCTGAGCTTTAAACCTTCAGACGTTCTCGTCATAACCTCCTTGCATCTTTGCAAGATCCAACGACCCTCAGAACTTTGCGAAATATCCTCAGAGGATTTCGAATGTCCGTTCTTCCTTTGATGATTCTGCGAAACGACTGCGTTCCTCTCCACGAAACTCGTCCGCTTGCTCGCAAACTTGGAGCTTCTTCTTGATCTTCAAAGTGCAAATTTAACCACTATCCTTCATCAACTCTGAGGCCTTATAACCCCTGAGATTTGATATGAATCTAAGTCTTTGGAAACCTGTTTCACGCACTCCTTGCGGCAACCCTTCAACCTTGACTGAGTGTTGAAGTCCCTTGACTCTGCGCACGCCAGTAGTAGTAGTCTGACAAAGATTCACTTAGGTCCGCAACCCTGAGACTTCTACTTGGCCTACGCACTCCTTGCACGACCCTGTGCCTAACTGCACCTTCAAGGAAATGAGAACAAAAGCTATCTCTAATTGAACCCTTCTTTCAATGCACTCCTTGTGGACAATTCGACTGCACTCCTTGCAGGAATCTCTGGCTCAAATAGAGAAACAATTGAAAATCATTTCGTCCTCCCCTTCAGACTTCAATTCAACCATGAAATCATATACACAGCATATAAAAGAAAATGCATAACATGAAGCAAACATTCATGAGCATAACATCAATACACAGAGAATCAGACACCAAACCATGAATTTGAACCAATCTTCTTCTATTAATTCAAATATCAGTACATGGATGTTCTTACACAACTCTCTGTATGCTCTTTCTCTTCCTTCTTCTGAATAATGTTACAATGATACAATGAGGGTGTCTATATCTGTTTTCCCTCCAACTCCTAAACTGTCTAGTCTAGAACTAAAAATCCTATCTACCTGCATTAACTAGATTAAATGCCCTCTACCTACTAAAGGATGAGAGCTATTCACTCAAGGTCCATTACAATACACAAAATGCACCTCATTAAGTTTTCACATTAATATTCGCACAATAGATTCAAGGAAATTTCAAAATTTGTGTTGGCTTATCCAGTTGTCTTCCGCTTCCGCGCTGGCTCACTTGATGTCTTGGCGATGCTCCTACATCATACTCCCTCACTCGAAAATTTTCATGGGCTCCTGTCCATGAGCTCCTGCACGGTCTGTCCATGCTTATGTATCTCCGCTTCATTTTCCCAGCTGGCATATTCCATTGGATGTCCCTTCCATTTGACCAGATACTCATAGTATTCTTTCCTCATGGTCTTCTTTCCTACTCTCTTATCCAGTATGCATTCCATCTGCGGCTTCTCTGCAACTGGAAATTGTTTCATCCACTAGATCACTGGCTGTTCAGTTCTAGTCTCTTCCTCTGCAGCTCTGTATGGGTATAAATCTACGATATTGAATATCGGAGATATTTCGATCCCATCTGGCAACTCGATCTCAAAAGCATTTTCCCCGAATTTTCTCAAGACCCTACATGGTCTGATTTTCTTCATTTTCAATTTATTGTATGTTCCCCTTGGGAACCTTTCCTTCCTTAAATGTGCCAGAACCATATCACCAACTTCAAACTGAAGTTGTCTCTGATGCTGATCTGCTCTGCGCTTATACTCCTGGCTTGATTCTAGCAACCGCTCCTTCACCCTGCTGTGAAGTTCTTTAATCGCCTCAGCGAATTCCTCGACACTAGCGCTACTAGTAGCAGTCTGTTCTGAATCCCTTAACTCAAAAACTCCTCTCGGTTGCATGCCATATACAATCTGAAATGGACTCTGTCCTATGATCCTATTCACTGAGTCATTGTACGCAAACTCTGCATGTGGTAATATGTTATCCCACTGGCTGTGGTGCTCCATCACCAAGCTTCTCAGCAAGTCTCCTAGACTTCTGTTGACCACTTTCGTCTGTCCATCCGTCTGAGGATGATAAGAAGAACTAAATTCTAAGTTAGTTCCTAGCTTCTTCCATAAGGTCCTCCAAAAATTCCCTATGAACTTAGTGTCTCTATCCAAAACTATGCTTTTCGACAACCCATGAAGTCGAATGACCTCTTTGAAGAACAGATTTGCGATGTGAGTCGCATCGCTGGTCTTATGACATGGGATGAAGTGTGCCATCTTAGAAAACCTATCCACTACCACAAAGATTGAATCAACACCTCTTTGTCTCTTTGGCAACCCCAATACAAAATCCATGCTTATCGCTTCCCACGGTCTCTCTGGTATGGGCAACGACTGATAAAACCCTGCATTTTGCTTCCTTCCCTTCGAATGCTGGCAAATTCGACATCTGTCAATGAATATATTGACATCTTCTTGCATCCCTGGCCAAAAGTATGACTCACTCAACTTTGCAAATGTCTTGTCGTGGCCAAAATGTCCTGCTAATCCACCACTGTGCTTCTCCTTTAACAAGTTCTCCCTCATGGAGAATTTTAGAATACACAGTTGATTGCCTCTGAACAATAATCCTTCCTGGATCATGTAGTCCATCCATTGGCTTCTGTATCTAAGAACTGGATTCTTAGCTTCTTCATACGCCTTTTTGAAATCTTGATCATTAGCATACATGTCCCTGAGATCATCAAAACCCAACGTTTTGACTCAAAACTCCTGCAACAACAAACACTTCCTGCTCAAAGCATCAACCACTTTGTTAGCAGTACCCGAAATGTGTTTAATCACAAATGTGAAATTCTGCATATACTCTACCCATTTTACATGTCTCTGAATCAACTTCTCCTGTCAAGTCACAAACTGTAATGCGTGGTTATCACTATATAAAACAAATTCTTTCGGGATCAAGTAATGCATCCACTTCTTCAGTGCCTGAATGATAGCATAAAATTCCTTGTCGTACGTGGAGTACTTCAATTTCACCTCATTCAACTTCTCACTGAAATATGCAATCAGTCTGTCTTCCTGACTCAAGACCGCTCCTATGGCAAATCCGCTTGCATCACATTTCACCTGAAACATCTTTTGGAAGTCCGACAACACCAAAACTGGTTGTTCCGTGATCTTCCGCTTCAACAGATTGAAGCTATTTTCAGCCTCTGTTGTCCAGTGAAAAGACTTATTCCACTTCTTCACTGTTTCCATCATCACTGCACTAATCCCACTGAAATTCTTGATGAACTTCCGGTAGAAACTAGCCAAACCATGAAAAATTCTCACCTTGAATACATTCCTTGGTGATGGTCAATTCTTAATCACTTCCACCTTACCTGGATCCATCTTCAATTCATTCATAGATATAACAAAACCCAGATAAATGAGCTCTGTCTTCATAAATGAAGATTTCTTCATATTAATCAACAACTTCTCCTGCTGTAGTTTCTGCATCACTGTAGCCAAATGCTTCAAGTGATCTGCCACTAATTTACTATAAATCAGTATGTCATCCAAATACACAATGACAAACTTCCCGATGAAATCGTTTAGGAGTTCATTCATTAACCTCATAAAGGTACTTGGTGCATTTGTTAAGCCAAATGACATAACAAGCCATTCATACAAACCTTCGTTTGTCTTGAATGTTGTCTTCCATTCATCACCTTCTCTCATGCGAATCTGGTGATATCCGCTTTTCAAGTCAATCTTTGAAAAGTATCTTGCTCCGCTCAAGGAATCCATCAGATCATCCATCCTCGACAATGGAAACCTATACCTGATGGTTATCTTGTTGATGGCTCTTGAGTCGGTACACATTCTCCAATCTCCATCCTTCTTCGGACTGAGTACTGTCGGAACAACACACGGGCTCAATCTTTCCCTGACCAATCCTTTGTCCCATAAATCCTGGACCTGCTTCTTGACCTCTTCATTTTCTTGCGGCGTCAACCTGTACGCAGATTTATTTGGTAAACTAGCTCCTGGTATGAGGTCTGTATGATGAATCACACTCCTCATTGGTGGAAACAAACGAGGTAGTTCGTCCACTATGATGTCAGTGAACTCTTCCAACAGTTCCTGAATCTCCTCTGGTAAATCATCCACTCTTGTGCTACTCAGAACAATTCTCGGTTTCCTGACCACAAAGAATTGTGGATCTTCTTTCTTCTTAACCTCTGTAAGAAGTTCCTTCCCACTCATGAGAGGTACTATGTTGCTTACTTTTGGCTTCACCTCCTTATCCTTTATCGGAAGCAACATATGGGTTCTCCCATTCTTCTCCAGGGTATATGTGTTCATTCTCCCGTCATGAATCACATTTCTGTCATATTACCATGGTCTACCCAACAATAAATGACAAACATCCATGGGAATAAAATCACATAAGATCTTATCATTATATCCTCCTATCTTGAACTCAATGAAGCATTGTTTAGTAACAGTTACCTGGTGTCCCTTCTGTAGCCACGAAACTCTGTATGGGCTTGGATGGTTAGACGTCTCCAACTCCAACTTCTCTACCATCTCTGTAGATACGAGATTATTTGTGCTACCACTGTCCATAATGACATTCCACACCCTGTCCTTGGTCTTGCAGGCTGTTCTGAAAAGTCTGGTCCTTTGGACTGAACTTTCCACCTCCTTCTCAGGCGTCAAAAGAACTTTTGGCATAATAAGCGATCTTCCGCCTTTTACGTCTTCGGCCTCAACATCCCGCCTCTGCGCTTCGGTGATGTGAGCTTATCCAAAGTCCTTCTTTTTCTCTGGACACTCGAATGACTTGTGCCCATTCTTTCCACATGTGAAGCAAGTGATTACTCCACCTCTTCCCCTTCCTCTACCTCTAGTACAAGGAAAAGTGTTGTTGTTAGCATATCCTCCACTTTGCTCTGTATGTTGCCCTCTCTGTTCAATGTATGGTCCTCGCTGTGAAGTCCCACCTCTCTCAACTTTACCCTGAGGTTTCTTCCATTCCTCCTTGGGCTTCTGGTATTTGTCCTGGGCAACTGCTTTGCCTTTGGGATTACTTCTGCCTTGGCCCCTCTGACCTTTCTTACGGCTCAGCTTCTCCTTAGCTTTCAGAGCCATCTGATAAGCATCTTCCACCGTCCTGATGGTAACCATGCTCATCTCGTCTTGGATATTGTATCCCAGGCCATTCATATATCTAGCTACCTTCTCATCATCGCTCTCCTGATGACCTGCCCTGATGTTCAGTCGATAGAATTCCTCAGTGTATTCTTTCACTGTCATCATCTTCTGTCTCAGGTTATACATCCTCCTAAACAGAGTAATTTGATAGTCTCTGGGGACGAATTTCGCCTTCATATTCATGATCATCCTGTCCCAGCTCTTGATATTTTTCTTTCCCTTGCAGCGTCTGTCAGCTTGTAGCTCATCCCACCACAATGTTGCATGCCCTTTCAAGCATGTAACAACATGCTTGACTTTCTTGTCCTCTTCGACATCCTCATAGTTGAAATATGTATCTAGAGCTCTAATCCAATCTAGTAGCTCCTCTGTATCCAAGTTTCCCTCGTAAACTGGAATCTCCATCTTTGCCTTCGCACCCATTCTGGCGACAACTCTAATCAAACGCTCATTTGATGCATCTTCAGCTGCAACTTCTTCCTCTCGTTCAGCCTCAACTTCACTCTCAGAATCACTACGATCCCCTGCACTAGCTGTGCATCTCTGTGTTGTCTCCATGTCCTCGAATCTCGCTCGGAGATCATGCATTTGTCTCTCCATTTCTAGGTTTGTTACCTGCCTGCCTCTTCTTCGCACCTCCCTATMTTCTAGATCGGGTGATTATCTTTCTCTCCTCGGCAGCATGGTGAATTTCCTTCTTCTCTGCTACAAGAAGCAAATAAATTTTCTCGCTCTGATACCAGACTTGACGCAGTCGCACCCGCGGGTGCATCCGCTCACACAGGATCTTCTCTTCCCTAGGCCTGAAGAACACTAACTGGTCCTTCTATTTCCCTATCGGGAAATATGCTCCCACATATCTCTTCACGCTATCCCCCCTTATTTACTTAGCGGGGAATCGAAACTTGTGACTTTGCGAGACCAAAGGTTGAGCGCTGGACTCTCGAATCCCCAAGATCCGATGCCTCAGTCCACGCTGACCTGTTTCTGTCTCTGTCGAAACTTCTCTTATTGTGGTTTTGCCCCTCGCAATTATGAGAACTTTGATTTACTGACTCCCGATACTTGACGTGGCGAAACTCCGATGCACACGTGCGAATTGACTTTTCCACCCCCGTCACTTCTATCGGGATTTCAGAATTCGCGAGATCACGAATTCTGATGTTAATGGATTCAGGAATTTCCTTTTCCCGATCCCTGATGTGGTACACCACCTGTCCTCCACTAACTCTTGTTGTGGCCCCACACAACTCCTCTGTTGAGATATCGCGTTTCGCGATTTCAAGCTACAAAAGTTTCCTGCCTTCGAAATCTTCGATGCTCCGAACCCCGACTTCCTTGAATCTTATGACACATGTCCCAATTGATGGACGGTTCTGGGCTCTTTGGGATATCACAGACCACGATATCACTCTTCTCATTGCAACAACTTGGAGCTTCGACTTGCGAATCCCCGATACACGATATCACGTGTAGATCTGACGGTCCTTATGACTCGAGATCGACGGCTCTGCCCCTCCTGAGATTTAAACCTTCAGACGTTCTTGCCGTAACCTCCTTGCACCTCCGCAAGATCCAACAGCCCTCGAAACTTTGCAAAATCTCCTCAGAGGATTTTGACTGTCCATTCTTCCTTTGATGATTCTGCGAAACGACTGCGTTCCTCTCCACGAAACTCGTCCGCCTTCTCGCAAACTTGGAGCTTCTTCTTGATCTTCAAAGTGCAACTTCGACCACTGTCCTTCATCAAATATGAGGCCTTATCACTCCTGATCTTTTCTATGAATCTAAGTCTTTGGAAACCTTTTGCACGCACTCATTGCGGCAACCCTTCAACCTCGATTGAGTGTTGAAGTCCCTTGACTCTGCGCACACCAGCAGCAGCAGTCTGACAAAGAGTCACTCAGTTCCGCAACCCTGATACTTCTACCTGGCCTACGCACTCCTTGCACGGCCCTGTGCCTAACTACACCTTCGACGAAATGAGAACAAAAGCTATCTCTAATTGAACCCTTCTGTCAATGCACTCCTTGCGGATAATTCGACTGAACTCCTTACAGGAATCTCTGGCTCAAATAGAGAAACAATTGAAACTCATTTCTTCCTCCCCTTCAGACTTCAATTCAACCATGAAATCATATACACAACATATAAAAGAAAATGCATAATAGGAAGCAAACATTCATGAGCATAATGTCAATACACAAAGAATCAAACACCAAACCATGAATTTGAATCAATCTTCTTCTATTAATTCAAATATCAGTGCATGGATGTTCTTACGCAACTCTCTGTATGCTCTTGCTCTTCCTTCTTCTGAATAATGTTACAATGATACAATGAGGGTGTCTATATCCGTTTTCCCTCCAGCTCCTAAACTGTCTAGTCTAGAATTAAAAATCCTATCTACCTACATTAACTAGATTAAATGTCGTCTACCTACTAAAGGACGAGAGCTATTTGCTCAAGGTCCATTACAATACACAAAGTGTGCCTCATTAAGTTCTCACATTAATGTTCACCCAACATTTTCAAGGCAATTTCAAAATTTGTGATAGCTTATCTAGCTGTCTTCCGCTTCCGCATTGCCTCGCTTGATGTGTTGGCGATGCTCCTGCATCAGGAGGACATTTTAATGTGTTCACTGATCATTCTACATTGAAGTACTTATTCAACAAGACAATGTTGGGGGCGAGAATATGAAGACAACTATTATTATTCTAGGAATATGATTTTGAGATCATGGTCAAGCTAGGAATGATGAATAAGGGACTTGACCACTTATCGAGGTTAGAACATGGAGAGGAACCTACCAGCTTGGATGATACACTACAACATGCACAGATGTTGGCCATCAGAAAATTTGATGATCACTTCACTAAGATAGTCTAGTCCGTGTCCACAAGAATGGCACCTCGTGAATATACATTTATCCAGAAGAAACAATTGGTAGTCCATGCTGTATATTTTCAACTTATAGTTGGACAACTATATAAGATGGGACTAGGTGAGATATTGAGGAGATGTGTTATGGAGGTAAAAAGACCATTGATTCATGCAGAAGCACATGAAGCCATCGCAGGAGGACATTATGCAGGGAAAGAAATAGCGTAGATGGTTCTCCAAGATGGCCTCTGGTGGCCCACTTTACATAAGGATGCTAAGGAATACTACAGAGCTTGCGATGTATGTCAAAGAGTAGGGAAACATTCTATAAGGGATGAGATGCCTTTCGCACATTAGTTAACTTTACAGGAATTTGACAAATGGGCTATTGACTTTGTGGGACCTATCAACCCAACAGGGAAGCGCACAAGAGCTCGATACATTATCACTGCCACAAAATATTTGACCAGATGGGCAGAAGAAAGAGAAGTTAAGGATTGTAGCACAACTACAGCTGCGTGGTTCATTTTTTAGGATATCATAACCAGATTTGGATGCCCAAAGATACTTATGAGTGATCAAGGCACACACTTCATCAACAAAACCATTGAAGCCTTGACTCAGGAGTTCGAGGTTCACCATCAGAAGAGAACTCCATACCACCCACAGATGAATGGTACAGTCAAATCCTTCAATAATATCTTGGAGACAACAATGACTAAGATTTGCAGTGTCGACAGACATGATTGAGACTTAAGAATTTCAACAGTATTATGGGCTTATAGAAATACATGCAAAAAGTTAACAACATAGAATCCCTTTAAGTTAGTTTATGTCTTGGAAGCAATGGTACCTATGGAATACTTGGTTCCTAGTTTAATAATTGTGGCATTTACAGGTATGGATGACAACAACATTGTTCAAGATAGGATCGCACAATTGATGGAATTAGAGGAAGATAGGTTCATTGCAGAATTTCATCAACAGGTACAAAAAGAAAAAGAAAAGTCTTACCATGACATACATATCAAGAAGAAATCATTTAGGAAAGGATATTTTGTACTTTTATATGAAAACAAGTTCATGAAGCATCCAAGGAAGTTCAATACACATTGACTCAGACCATTCAAAGTTGCCTATGTTACAGAAGGGGGATTTGTACAGTTGAAGACCCTCAATGGAGAATGGAAGGATGGTGTTGGCACAAGGGAATAACCAGGATTAAATGCTTCAACAACACACCAACAAAACCCTAACTATTGTAACTTTTGCCAACACCTGCGAAGCAGGTGAAGTCTCACCCAAGGTAGAGGCAGGGGGGTTACATGATTCAGGTGTCTCTAACCAATATGGGACACATATATGTGATTATAACACTTCTATAGAGTAATTAGGAACAACATGCATCAACCTATTAGTCTTACTCACATCACATATCAAACCCTAATTATAGATCGACGCAACAACAATGACAAAATAAACATCGCACTTAGCATCATAAGCTAGATCTAGAACATTCAACATAAATAAAGAACTAAGAATTCACATATCTATCTATCATATATAA
The DNA here is from genome assembly GCA_010110895.2 of Picea sitchensis. Classification (NCBI taxonomy): domain Eukaryota; kingdom Viridiplantae; phylum Streptophyta; class Pinopsida; order Pinales; family Pinaceae; genus Picea; species Picea sitchensis. The sequence goes on along the minus strand of SNQJ01S0164273.1, from coordinate 18,188 downwards.
CAATTAATGCACTAATCAAATTCACCACATAAACATCATAGCACAAATAAAATCATCAACACATGATATGCATGGTTCACCCTAGTGTGGGGATACATCCACCAATTGCTTCTTCTTATTTATTAGGCTTCAATCTCTTACATTCATCTTCTCCTATGTGCTAAGCCACAGAGCTAAGCTTTGCACTAGACAAGTGATCTATGCACTAAGCACTAGATCCACCTTCCCAAAATTAGGTCAAGGCACAAAGCCAACTCCTCTATCAAGCATGGAGCCTTACATACATGTTATGTTGCACAAAGCATCTCAGAACTACTTGCCTCTTGCACTTAGACAATTACATTCACCTCACTAAGCTACTTATAGATTACAATCTTTACTTATTTATTCTTTTACATTCACTTACAAAAAGGCCTAATCATGGGTAAACCAATGGGTCGACATCCCATAAACCCTAATACAAAAACCCTAATGAGCCCCTTGTTGGGTCCATAAAACAAGTGAGATCTCGTGATCTCAGCTCCGCCTAGGCGCTCCATCTTCGACCATCTTGTTGAAGTCTAAAAAGTGGTCAAACCTAACCAGTGTTTCCTCAAAACTTGGTCGAGGGCCAACACGTCCCCAACACTCACCTATGACTCATCCTGATTCACTCAGATCTAGGCAGTGCTACTTCAAAGGCCTCAATCTTAGCTCGAGCAGCCTCAACTTGCTGCTTCGCTTGAGCTTCCTACTCAACAAAATCATAGATCAATTTCTCTGTGATAGGACCTTCCAGTGTCTCAAATACTTGGTCCAGTTGTGAACCTTGTCCTTCAATCTCTTTAAGTATCGCCCATGATTCATCCTACACCGGTTGTAGCCTCTGTGTGACTTCCATTACTCTACCTTAGATGGCAGTAATCTGTTGTTGGGTTGTGCATTGTTATTGTGATCTCTTCATTCTCTCGACTGTCGTGAGTGAATTCATCTGCGTTTGAACTGTCAGTGTCTGCTGTTGCACCTCATGTAGCTACGCTTCTAGTTTCTTTAGCTCTAGATCTTCTGCGAGGTATTCGTAGGTCTGCGTGCTCCTATCACTCAGTTGTTTGCATTTTGAGGTGAGGTCCCTCATCCTTCCAACTTCACTCTTAGTGGCTTCCTCCTTCTGGTCGAGCACTTCCTACAGAGTGCTTGGTACTTATTGGATCTCCAACTCCATTACCCTTGCTTGAAGCTACTGGATGGCATCAATGAGCTTCATCACTTGAACCTCGACTGCCTCATGATCCTCCTGTGCCAAGCCTAGAATAGAGAAAATTGATATACTCACCACTTCTTTGACCGCAGTCTTCTCTACGAGCAACTAGTCCTTTTCTCTCTATATCTTTTCTTTGTCCTCCTCAAGCATCACCCAAAACTTATCCTTCTCATTTTCATACGTGGTTACATAGTATCGTGCAACTCATAGATGCTCTAAGTTCTCTTCTTTCTCTTTCTTCAAGGCTTCTGTAGCCTTTTCCTTCTCCTCTTGAAATCGCTAAAGCTGAGCCTCTATTGCATATGCTAATATTCTCAATTGGGTGGGCTCATCCCCCAATTACGCAATCTCCGACGAGGAAGGCATAGTAGGTACTGCGCGAATAACTTGAATATCTCGTTGTATCTCCTTTAGCTCCTTCTCGAACTTAACATAAAAATATTCCTTATTTTCTCCATATCTCTACAAGATATCTTCAGATCCATCCTCCATTGCTCTGTGAACCAAGTTGATATCATCCTTTGTGATTGTAGCCTCTAGTTAGGGATTACTAGTGCAGGTCTTCTTTCTTTCCGAGGGTTTCTATGGAGAAACCTTCCTCTTCTTCTATGTTTCTGTCTCTGTAGGGGGGTCCTTCAGAGTTTTAGCTTCACCTTCTCCTTTATTTTCTCCTTCTTCCCCTCCTACTTATTGATTTACTTTGTCTCCTCCTCCTCCTATGGGCGAGCCAAGTCCACTTTCTTCTGAGGCGTTTTTCTCCTCATAAGTCTCTATGTTATGAAATTCCTCCTTTTTCTTCTTCTTCTTCACACTTGCTTGTATTGCATGCTCAAACCAAGTGACCAAGGGGCTTCCTATGATGTCAGGTTCGTAGAGTTCTACATCATCAACATGAGTCTGGAATTCCTCTGGCCATTCTTTGTGAATTGTTCCATATCTTCATCTGTCAACTTGTAATAGGACTGTAACTCTTCCTTGCTCTCATCCCTACATGCAGTGATATAAATAAAATGAGGATATGCACGAAACTTAGCTAGTGGTCTATACTGGTGCAATGTACACGGTGTCATGTGCAGGAGCGACTCAATGGAAACCTTCAGTTGTTGGTAGTAGGAATGGAACATTGTGTTCGACTACCATTTCTTTGACATGTCATTCATATACCATAAGGTTGAGAACTTAGTGGCCAATGACTCCGATGGTTCAATCTTCGGGAAGGTGGCTCCTTCCATAATTTTCCAAGCGACAAATGCAATTGGAACGAGTAGCCAACTGAAGTGGAACATGTATCCCTGATCCTGCTCTTCGTGAAAGACTTTATCAAGATCGTTGATGAGGAAAATCTCCCAATTCATTTGCATCCCCTCGATGCATTTCCCTGTGAGGTCCACCATGAACCCAGTGACCTGCGTGGGGTGATTATTTCTTACAAGCTTGCCAACTATAAGTTGGCAAGTGAGGTGCATTGTGCCATCTTGGATAGAGGATACCTTGTAGCCTCGCTTTCCCTTCTCAACTTTGTCGTATGCCTCCTTGATGCATTGTGATAGGGAGAGATATGAGGTCTTCCCTGGGTATAACTGCAGAGGGTCGGGTCCATACATGCTCAATCCTATAATCCGGTGGATCAATGTTGGATCCACAATAATCCTTCTTTCGAGCCATAGGTATCCACCATGATAGCATGAAAAGAGGAGTTTATCGCAAGCGTTAAATTCTTGATGTCAGCCAAAATGAGGAATCTTCATGAAATTCAGTATCGTGGACTGCGACAGCTCCTTAATCCAAGGCTGGGAGACTATGTGAAGCTTCTTCCCAGTCGTCTTCATCAAATATCTATGGGGAGCGAGCATGGCATGGTTATTTCTATCTCCAAGGTTAAAGTTGTTATTCTTAAGTGATGGGATCTACCCTAATTGAGTTCCCACTATGCGTATTCCCTTAGGAATGTATGCGGTGATAAATGTGTATTCCAAGTCCCATGGAATGTTGTCATGATTAACCATGCAAGCCAAGGGCAGGATATAATCCGGTAAGATCGATGAGATATGATTCACATTAGCCAGATTGTTGTGATTCTTACTTTGCTTCTCGGTCATGGGGTTGGAATGTTTTGAATGACATCCATTCAAAGGGGAATCCTGTAGTCCCCTAGTTGACAATGCCTATACTCCTTCATACATAGCTTTATCAGCCATAAATGTATTCAGAACCTCTTCGACGGATTTCTCTAGATCATTGCGCTCGACCGACATTCTCACTATTAACAAATAGGTCGGGATAGGTGAATGGAGAGTGGGGTAGAAAAATGGACAACGATGTCTGATAGCACAGTTTGACACACACTATCACTTCTTTATTAGCTCAAATAATTACGGGTGGAAAAAAGTGATCCCAACGTAGCGTCTGATGGGGTAAATAAGCGAGCATCGTAACAGATTCCTCCAACAGACAGGAATTCCTCCATCAATGTGAATCCATCCATTATGGCATGGTATCAACATTCAAAGATAGTATATATACCCATAAATGTGTTTCCTATCCATTTTGGAGCATTGTTCTAATGGTTGGGGTGCCTCCAACGGTCATATAGCTTCACCAGGGCGAAGTCCCATTTTGTGCGGTTTTGTTGTTCTGGTGAGATTTATAGCTTACAATACTGCCTCCCACAAATTCTTCTCTAGAAATTCCCATAGATTTTCTAACTTGGATTTATTTTTACTAATATTCCTTTCCTTATTTCCTATGATCTGAGTCTCTCTAATTGTTTCTATATTTCTCTTCCCATTCTTATTCTAATTTTCTCCTATCGTAGTGACTTCCCAGTGCTGATGTACTTCCAAAGGGTTCAGAGTTAGTATCCTTTCCCTTACCAGTTCCTGGATGGATTTACTTTCTTCTTGCATGGATAGGCCCTTAAACAATTCTTGCGTTCTTTCAACCTCGACAACTAATTCTCTTGCCTTTTGCTGCTCCGACTTAACTTCTTGTTCTTCTATCAGTTGATCTATTTTCCTAGCTGTGAAATCCCTTAGTTATTGATTTTTCTTTTCTGTAGCTTCTTCCTCTACTTTCCTTCTGATCTGATCTTTATCAATCGAAGTCTTACCTAGGAAAAGGGTGAAGGGGGCGCTTTTCTCAACAAGCTTGATGATTTCAAATTCCTCTTTTGTCAATGTTCCATGGATGATAACATGTATATTATTAACTCTTCCACATAGGGTTATCATATTTCCTTTAAACAATCCTATCCTTCCCAATGAAGGTACCATAGTGGGCTTTCCCAAAATTTTCCAATTGTCTTCTATCATAATATTCACTTGTGTCTCTTCATCTAGGACATAGTCTATGTCGAAGTCTCCTATTCTTTTATCTATGTGCTATTTTTCTTTCATGATCTCTGGTAAACTGACATCTTTGTGATCATCCATTTCTTCTTTTAATTGTACTAATTTCATCTAAACTTTCTCTGATCCATTCTCTTTCTGATCTTCTGTCATGCTCTTATTCTCTTGATTCATGTTCATTTGTTCAACTTTAGCAATCATCCTTGGGAAATCCTCAACCTCATGACCAACAATTTTACAACAAATACAAATAAGATCTATACCAGGGCATTCCTTAGAAAGATGTCCCGGACTTCTGCAGTTATAACATAATGTCAATCCTCTCTTTCTCTTGTAAGTTCCCCAAATTCTTCTATACTGCACACTAGGATCACAATGCTGGACCTGCAATCTGCAAAAAATATTTCTAGGTTCCTGCATCCATTTATTAGTCCAAAAATTATTTCTATGCATAGGAATAACATATTTTTCTCTATTTCTATTAACTTTACTTAGATCAACTTTTTATTCTAACTATGTCGTAGCTTTCAGAGTAGGACATAATCTATCAATCATAACTATATTCATGCTTTCAAAAAAAGAAATTCCACTTATCCTACTCTATCAAAGCACAAATATTTACCTTTTTCAAGATCTTATCTCTTTTCTACATATCAGATTTCTATTTTACCACAAATCTTCGCAAGTCAAGTAGAGTATTGCGCACTACAATAGAAGATCTATGCACTGTAACACCCCAGGTTATGAACCCCCATTTTAAATAATGTATTGTTACAATGTTGAGAGACCAACGTGGCCAAATAATTATTAAAAGGCCAGTGTGCCCAAGAAATGTAATGTTTCGATCATTATTAATAATAAACACATTCTTGGCTACTAGACGGACAAGGACTAGATTTATAGGGGGATGTGATTCCACAAGAAAGGGGGCTTGAGGGGATAAATGTGTACTCCTATGTTAATTACCCTTTTTTTCTAAGGGGTGGGATTGATTACATGAGCTTCTTAGGGAAGGCCAAGAGGTTCTTGATTCCCCACGAAGTTACTTAAACCCACCTCTGGTCTGATGGGGGGTTCGACTAATGGCTTGTTCGTTGATTTTCCTATACGTTCATTCATTTACCTCACACACTTCCATTCACACACTTACCCTTTCATTGATCCATACTCACCTGCATCTTGGATTGGAAAAAGAAATAGAGCTACTAAAGAATTTAGCCACAGGATAGTTGGATGTAATGATCACTAGTGCAATCCAGCCATGAACTACGGCTTTCATGTCTGGGATGCGTTGGCCTATGTGCCCTACTTTTCTCCTGGCGAGGATCACGAGTTTCAACATTGAGATTACGGACCAATTTGTGCTGAGCGGTAAAGGAGAGGGACTTTTTGAGGGACTGCATGGAAGAGAATTGTGGAGGTTCATTCTCTTGGGGTGGTACAGACTAGGTGGAAGAGAGTTGGGTACTAGGATTTTTGTGAGTGCTTGGAAACTTGTGAGATCTTGAGAGATGATTGGTTTAGGAACCCAAGTAACACTCTGGAACTATCTTTGTGGATTCATAGACACAGCTCGGGGGTGACATTGTTGTTGATATTTTGAGTAATGGTGTTTATGGTTAGATGCGACGTCCTTGAGTACATAGCAAAGTTAGTTATGCATGCTTTGCAAATATAAGTTCTCACTGTTGTGATATTATTATATTTGTATAGATATATTCCATTGTGTATATTTAATTATCATTTAATTGAATCTGTAAACTATGCATGCTACTTGACTCTGCTGTACATGTCATTAAAAGTGCCCTCTTTTATGCATCCTTAAATTTTAAGAAGGTATCAATAAGAGAAATAAATCCAAGGGTGAGATTGAAGGTAGCATACCCGACACGTGAGTGTTTGGGGATGTCACAAAATGGTATCATAACTTGGATTTGGAAGCAGAGGCGGTGTGCATTTTGGAGTACGGTGAATTAGAGTCTGAGTCGAGATCAAATTCCTAGCTGTGAAGTTGAAAATTTGAGGAGGAATGGTGTTGCAGAATATATGCAAGAGATATAGAGCGTTGAGACCCATGTAAGGGTTTAAGGATTGAGTGTCCCCTTCAAATTCGGGTGATCACCAACTGTAGGATCGAGAGCCGAGAATTGCTCACGTTGGATAGGAGGACAAGTGAACATGGTTCATCGAATAGAAAGGAAGAAAGGGTTAAAAGGTCACCACCATCAGATCCTATTGGAGAGTGAAATCAACAAATAAGAGGCATTGCGGGAACCAAGTTGCATGGGAGATAATTATCCAAAGCGGTCCCACAATCCAAACCACAGTTTCAGTGAGGGGTTATGTGCCAGCGTCAAAATAATTGCGGGACGAAAGGAGGGTTACTCCAAACCATCGATGCGTTTCCCCGCAAATTGAAAGGCATGCGATGATGTGACATGTTAGAGAACTTGAACATAGAATCTTCTTATAGCCGAAGTAGATCCACGACCATTGATCACCAAGAGGTACATGTTAGCATATTAGTAACTCTAGAGAAATCTGTTCAACGAAGGTTTTAGTTGATATTTGAAACTATGAATCACAGGAGTCCGAGCATTGGAGTAAATAATGATCTTCGATCATCGAAATGAATCTAGTTCACCAAATCATATGGGGTGAAATCTCAGTGTTGGATGCGTGCGAGGTGAATGCAGGTTGTCTAATCCGATTCACATTAACTACTGAGATGTCACCTAGGATGGCCGATGGACACATGGGATTTGTTCCATGTGTCAGTAAGTTTTGATTATTTGGAGTATTGAAAATTCAGTTATAACATGAAACGCGTCACATACCTGATTGGGTCACATGTCCACTTCCGATTATTTCTCCATGTGGTGACATATCGTGTAGTCCAGAGACTAGGCACTCCAATGGGGAAAGATGTGGCAGGTTGCATTGGGTAAAAAACTCTTGAAGGCCCAAAGATCGGATTATGTATCGACCATTGATTCCATAAGAAACATGTTGAAGGATCATCGACTTCAGGTGAAAACACCTCTGGGAGCAAATTGCAGGAGAAGTTTTGAAACTTTTGAAACCCAAATGGTAAACAATTTCAAAACCAACGATCACAGGAGGACACCCGTCGTTGGTAGATCATGAACTCTAGGTAAAAAGCATTCCTGGAGGAGGCAAGCAAGAAAGTTGAGACTCAGAAACGCCGCGGGTCTGAAGTGGATCTCGATCATTGATCATGAAAGAGGGCGAGGACCATTGATCTGGTCCTGGCTGAAAGTTTTGAAGTCTCGAAGCTCTAGAAAATCACTTTTAAACTAAGTGTAGGGTCATGGTTGTGGTCATGTTCATATTAAGAGCCCAGGAGAGGAAGGGATAAAGGGATAAATTGGTTGTTCTTGAGACAAAAAAGTGCTAACAAAGGATTTATCCATGGTTTCTAATCATGGTCACCTAGGAAGTGGTTTGAACGAAGCGCCTGCATAGGATGAAATTTTGTGTTAGCCAAGGATAACAGGACAATATTATTTTTGGAGAATGGGATATGATATCCATGAACAAAAAAATAAAGAGAATATAACATTGTTTGCAATTTTGTTTATCATATGAATGATTTCTAACCAAATGGTTGCTTTCACATTTTAAAAATTGGGGGTTTTAAACCATCATTAAAGATGCATATTGAAATTGAAGAGGCTAGGGAGCCTCCATCCTTGATAAGGAGGCTGAAGGCCAGATTACCAGAGTTGGTAATGCAGATACTGATTCCAATGGATGCAAGGGAAAAGGAGAGAATGAAAAGTTAATAGAAATGGTAAGAATCATAAATATGGAAGTGCGAGCTACAAGAAGGCGATGAGAGTTTGATGAGAGAGAAAATTCATATAAATGCTCAAGTGTTCTTGGGAAGCTTAAAATGGAATTAGTGAGACAAACAAAGAAGGAATCAAACTCAAAACAAGAGAGGAATAGAAGGCGGGTTCCATGAAATAGGATGATGGAGACTTGTTTATTCGAAATTTTCGTGAAATGGACACCACTACCTCCATTACTCGAGGAAAGAAATGTTTATACATGGAAGATATAAATGCAGTAGTCCAGAGGTGTTTCCTATCGGACACCAAAGAAGGAAACAAGAGGCAGATATTTTGCAAGGAGATTTGAGGAAGCTCAAGCCGCCTTCCTTTGAGGGTGAAAGAGAAAGGAAGATGATTCCGAAGCATGGCTTCTTGGGCTTAGGAGATATTTCCAGTTGCATAAAAATTAGTCCAACCCTAGAATGGCGGACACCACCACCATTTACATGGGAAGGTTGCAGTGTGGTGGGACCAAATTAAGCAAGTGGAACATGTTAATGTAAGTAGGATCACTTGGAAGCAATTCAGAAGTAATTCAGGAGAAGGAGTACCTTTGAGAGAATTTCTATGACAAGAAAATGAAGTAGTTGTTTGAACTCAGGTTGGGATGGGAAGCATGACTATGGTGGGGTATGAAAGAAGTTCAGAGTTGTTAAAATTATGTCGAGGGACATTGGTGATGAGAGGTAGAAAATCTGAGATATTTCTAAATGGATGCCAATATATTTTATAAGGAAAATATCAAGTGTGATGAACCCAAGACCAGATAAAGCCAGGCTAAATACACCAATATGATCAAAGCCGGGAGAGAATCTACACCAAAATGTGGAGTACAAGAAAAATGTGAAGGTCGATCAGAGGAGGAAAGGATTTAAACCTTCCTTCAACAAGAATGAACCTAATAGAATGTTGGATTCGCGGGGGGGGGTGATTAGTAATAGATAAATTTAATCCCTTTTAACCATATAATCCAAGTGTTATATTAATGAAACATTATCATCCGATTAACTGCTGAGTAAATAAGTAATGAACAAAATGAACAATCATACACATACACGGTTACACGGTGATTTTCATTGGAAACCCAAATCTGGAGAGAAAACCACAGATATAACATATGTCTTGAAGAATTACATTCATTGGAAGCACCAAATTCCCTTTGTTTCCTTCCAAGAACCAGCCCCTAGTTTCGAGGGCTACAACACGAGGAAGCTCAACTCCCAATTCTCGGCTACAACTAGAAGGGCTACAACACCCTATGTTGTCCATCTACAACAGGAAGGTGGCTATAACCACCTATTTTTTCCCCATCCTACCATAGAAGTAGAAATTAGAATGATGGAACCAACGTACACTATCAGCATCGGATATACCCTTTGTGTAAACTGTGCAATAGAGATTTGAACCATGCATCAACCATGCATCAGCATATACCTCAACCTGTAATCAACTGTACCATAAACCGTTACGCCAAACCATGCGCAACACGTAATCAACCTATACGCGAACAAGTGCATCCAACCATTGCATCAACCTATACCTCAACACATTAATCAACCTGTGCCTTAAACAAGTGCATCAACCATGCATAAGCTGTAATCAACCTAGCACTTCAAACGTTGTCAATGGCATGTCCAACTGTACCATAAAAGTGCATCAACCATGCACCAACCTATAATCAACCTATACCAAAAGAAACAAGTGCATCAACCATGCACCAACACATCAATCAACTGTACCAAGAAACAAGTGCATCAACCATGCACCAACATGTAATCAACCTATACCAAAACAAGTGCATCCAACTATGCACCAAGTAATAATATAATCAGTATTCAGTATCAACTATGAATCATCCGATTGTGTACCAACATCATCAAATTTACACCTCATGTATGTGTGCCAGTTCATCAGCTGCTTTGTCTCAACCATGTACTCAACATGTACCACAACCAAAATCCCTCATCAATTTCATCATCAAATCTGATTTGTAGCTTCGCTTAATATACCTAGTGTATATTATTATCACATTCCTACAAACCTTCCCGCTGCTTTAAGAAACCGCCGGACTAGCATTTTCGTCTTAGGCTTTTCTTTTGGTCTCCGTTTTTGTGGATTAGTCAACAACCTTAAGTTGAAGTAATAATAATTTTGTACTTGTAATGTATAAAGTTTTGAAACTGATATACAATGTTATTGATTGTGTTTTAATGCAATTCCTCAAGTTTCACTACTTGGAACCTCGAGAAAAGGAGTTATAGCAAAAGATGGCATACCTTGTTGATTTTTGGTTTATTCTAGAGAGTGGCATTGTAGAGTGTGCCCACACAAAATATTTGATGAAATGATATGAAAATATTACATAGCATACTAAATAATGTAACTAACCAAAACATGTGGTATCAGCGAGATTTTTGATCTTTTATGAAGAAGTTATGCCGTTTTACCCGAAACACCTGATAATGACTAGTTTGGGGACATGACCACAAATCCTATTTTCCATTGGGTGTAACTCCAAATACAACAGACCACAAGATGAATTTTTTAAACACAAATGCAGAGTATATGTTTTCTCACTTTCCTTAGAAATTCGGGATCACAGATGAACATAAAAAAAACGATTATAACAAAAATGGGTAGAGATGACCTTTAAAATAACGCAGCCACCTTAGAAAGCACCATCAAAATGGTACATCCTTCCTTGCATTTTGCCTTCTTTTCTTCACTTTCCTAGAAATTTCATCTTAGATATCCTTAGTTTACCTCAGACACATATATATATTCAATATGTAAAGTGTGATTCAAATGAGGAGAGCCTTGCCTCTTATTTATACTCTCCAAGTAGCTTCCCTTAAAAGAAAACATCTTCTAGGTCCCTTGGCCCACTTTCCCTATTTTAGGGTTGGGTCCCTTTTAATTTCTCCATTAAATTTATTATTGAAATAATTTATTTTGCATTCATTTTGAATTATAATACACTCATGCGGCTTCACTTTATTATTTACCTTTTTTAAAATCTCTTAAACCACTTTGATTACTTTGACCTTTGGGGGCTTCTGGAGGAGTGACATATAGAGGGTCCTCAACTTCATAAGACCATAACTCTCAAACTGTGAGGAGTTATGTGACGTTCTATACCACCAGAAATGGCGACGCTGTAATATCCATATAGAGATAAGTATTATCTAAAATATATCATAACTCCATCACTGGTACCCATCAAACAAACTTGGGTCCATTACCTATTTGGGGTCTCAACTTCTCATGGCCATAACTCTGTGACCATGAGGAGTTATGTGAAATACCACATACCACCAGAAATGAAATGACAACCACTATCCATATAGGATCTTTCTTCACGACAAGATCACTTTCAGCTGTTTCATTTGTTCACGGTTAAGGAGATGGGTTTATAACTACTTTTCAAAGCGTCTTCAGGTGAGGCCTTTCACCCATGGGGACTTTGGAGTTAATCTGTATTTACTTCTTATCAACAATTGAAAAACAATAATGAGTCGCTTATTTACATAAAAATATTGGGTCCATTACCCAAACTTTGTGCTATGGGTCTTTTCTTCAAGGGTTGACATCCAATGACAAATAACCTTAATCAACAATATCCCCTTTGGCATTGATGGAAACGCTTTCTGATGCAACCTTTGGAATCATATCCTCATGCTCCCCACAGACCATGCCTCGTCCTCTTACATATGATAGAATCTTTACTCCTCCTGGAGCCAGGTGCCTCTATCCTCGCATATGATAAACCTCTCCCCTTTGTCATCAATGGCAAAGGGTATCTTTCCATCGGGATTGCTCCCCTAACAGTTGTCCTCTTATGGTGCTTCCTAGGTACATATAAGATATATAAGATGAGCATTCAAAAGCATTCAAAATAATTCTTTTGGAGTAGAAATAACTCAAAGTCTTTAGCGAAGATATTCAGGCTTCCCATGGAAGTGGTTTGTAAAGATATGCGCCACTTGTTCTTTTGTGCCCACATACTCAACTCAGTGTTCTTTTAAACTGTTCACAGTAGAAAGTGATACTTGATTGGAATGTGATTAGTCTTAGAGTGCATCACTGGGTTTTTTGAGATCTTGATGGAACTTGTATTGTCACAATATATTGGAATGGGCTCATCATACTCAACACATTATATTTTTCAAAGTTTATTTCATCCAAAGAACTTGTGTACAGCAACAATATGTTGTACATAGGTTTTTTGGGTGAAACAAACTTTGATAGAGATACCAATGATTGTTTCTTGCTTAGCCACATGATACCAAACACTCACACCTATAGTGACGTTGCTCAACTAGTGCCGTGATCATCAATAAAACTTACTTAATCTGCATCACATGTGGCTGATGCAAGTGATAGATCTTTTCCTTTTGGATACCATAATCCAAACTCTTTTGTTCCTTTGAGATATGGGAATCCCTCTTTCTTTGCTAATACATGTGATTCCTTTGGTGTTAGCAGTAAATCTTGCCACACAATCAGCCCCGCCTACATTACATGCAGTGCGGATGTTGTCACATATAGTAGAACAGCAATCATTGACCTATATTGCCTACGATGGTATGGACTTTGAATCATCATCTTTGCTCAACTTACAACTGGTTGCATGGGAGTGTCTTGGTTTGCAATTTTCCATTCAGAACCTCTTTGGCGACCTGCGATATACTTGGTTTGAGAAATAAATTCCTTGGTTTCTTTGAGTGTATCACGGAAGTCCCATAAAGAAGGATGGTTCTCCAAGTAGCGACATTTCAAATTCATTATGCATGTCTTTTGCAAATTTAAATGTATTTTGTCATCATCACTACCAAAATAGTATCATCCTTAAACTTCAATTAATAAAATATTACCTTGACTTACCTTCCTTAAGGTTGTTGTTTGCACTTCCTTTTCGAACCCTGCCTACTGCAGATACATATCCAATCCAGAGTACCATTCTCCTAGGAACTGTTTTAGACATATTACAAGGCCTTCTTTAATTTACACCGTCAGTTTGTGTTCTCTGAAAGCTGAAATCCTTTTGGTTGTTCAATGTGAACTTCTTCTTCAAGTTCCCCATTCGGAAGAGATGATTTCATTCATCAATATACTTTAACATTTTTGGGCAGCCATAAACTAAAGCTAATAATTGCTTCCATTAAACTTATTTGGGGAAAATGTCTCTTCAAAGTCGATTCCTTCAATCTGTGCATATCCTTTACATACCAATCTGGCTTTTTTCCTTGTAACATGTCCATACTCCATTCGTTTATTCCTTGAAAACCATTTTTTGCCCGATCACATTCTTATTCTTTGGGTCTTGGAGACCAATTCCCGAGTGTCATTTTTGTCTATTTGATCCAAGTTTTCATCCATGGCCTTATTCCAAAATTCATCCCTTGTTATGGTTCTTCAAAGGAATGGTTTGGTTCAATTGTAGATAAAGAGTGCTAGGTGTGTTTGTTAGGTGAGACAGTTTTCTTCTAGTCTCAACTCCTGCATTTTTGTTTCCAATAATATGATCTAGAGGATGATTCTTACGTACTTTCGTTTTCTAGGTGTCTTTGGAGATACTTGTTTGAACTTGCTCTTCTAATTACATCAGTTCTCTTCATCTTCATCTTCCTCTTCTTCTTATTTTTCATCTTCTTCTTCAAAAGTTGTTTCATTGATTTGTTTCTTCTTCCCTTTGATTACAGTGCACTGTTTCGTAATTATTCTGGGTGATGTTTTACACAACTTTTGTTTGTATTAGGTGCCTTTACTTGTATGCTTTGTACCAGTAACCAATAAGTAATCCTTTGTCTACATGATATTCAAACTTTCCCATTCTGCCCATCTTCTCTTTTGATGTAGCATTTGCTTCAAACTTTGAGGGTATTCCACATTTGTTTGTTTTCCTTTCCATAGCTCATAATGAGTTTTGTTGGTGTTGTTTCTAACCATTACTCTGTTTTTGAATGTGAACTGATGTATGCACTACGTGTGTCAAAAATATCATCAATTTGTAATCCATTAGTATTGTTTGATCCATTTCACGTGCAATTATCATCCATTATAATAATCTTCAATGCTGAACCACTCCTCTATGAACAATCATGAACTCATACTCTCATCCACTATCATATATCTATTAAAACCTACTAAGTATTCTTACAAATCCATCTCTATCAATAATGTCCAAGACTCTACTTATGGCTGTCCATAATGCTAACTTATTTATCATTATACTATCAAACTATACTTGTGCTAACTGATTGCTCTAGATATGTCTTCTCAAAATACTGTAAGTTACTCAAAGGATGGTTCTTTGGTCAGTCACAACTATCGCATAGACTCCCTCTATTTAATATTCATATTACTTGGGGTTTCTAAGCCGGATAACAGAACAATTCTTGCTCTGATGTATTCATCATCATCTTCATTGGTAGATTCAACATCATCTTCATTATTAGATTTATTATCTCTTTGAGCTCGACTTCTTTCTTTCTATATGTGGATTAGTCTTTCCTTTCCTGAGTAATGCGGGTACAATCTCTTGAACTTGTTCCTTATTTTTGTCCTTCCCTTTCTTTGGTTATTTTTCCAAACTTTACGTATCTAAAATCTTTCCCTTCACGTAGAATTTTCTTCATCTCGTTTTGTTATCAATCTTGCGATCTCTGGTATTTGGTCTTTGTTCACCTATTCTTCATGTTTCTTATCCATGCTGTTTGACCTTCGGTATTCTCTTTCGCTAAGGTAACCAATCGTATAGCTTCCTACGGTCATTGGCTATGTGTCCATGGTTATGACATTTGTAACACTCAATGCGATGTGACCACATAGGCACGGTCCTCTTGAACATTTCTTTTATAATCCTGCAATTTTTATTATATGTCCAAAGTTAGTACAATAAAACTAATGACCATAAAAGAAATTTTTTGTATGGAGTGAATCTTGAATTTTTTCTTTATTTGATCATAGTCATGATTGAAGATTTTTATGGCTTGAACATGGATTGTATTCTTGAAGATGTATCTTCAATAGTTTTCTTAGATTACGGTTGACAATGATTCCTTCCTTTGAGGTATATGTATAATTCTTTCTATTTTCTTCATTCTTCTTTTTCACCCAACAGCGTGGAGTTAGCACCTCTTTATTTTCTATAATTGATGTGGATGTTTACGTCTCTTCAACTTTCTT
Source organism: Picea sitchensis (assembly GCA_010110895.2). NCBI lineage: Eukaryota > Viridiplantae > Streptophyta > Pinopsida > Pinales > Pinaceae > Picea > Picea sitchensis. Next base: position 2,556 of record SNQJ01S0164273.1, on the reverse strand, counting down.
CTTGAGCTTGTTGATTTTGATGATTCTTGGTGTGACAACTTCTTCTTCAAGATTCTCAACCTCTTCTTCTTATTCATTATCTAAGACTTCATGACTTCTTAGATTCCTGCTGCTTATTCAGAGTTGGATTTTCAATGCAAAATTTATTTCTTCTTCCATTCTTCTCTCTTCGTCAAACTCTTCCTCAAGTTGGTTTAAAATCATTGGTTATTTCCTTGAGATGATCCATCCAATACCATTTTCTCTCTTTTTCTATGTCTTCCTTTTGTGCTGCTATGTTGGCATCTAAATTTCTTTTGATATTCTAGAGAGTTTCTTCAATTCTTACGGCCTCTTCTAGTTTAGGATCTTAAATTCTTGATGACTGTTGCATCCTTCAGAACCTTGACACTTTTCTTTTGCTTCATCAATTATCTGTCTTGGATGAGTTGTTTCTTCTCTTTCTTTCCTTAGATATTTAATTTCAACGATCAATTTTTTTTGTAATCAACTTTTGCTTCATCATACTCTTCCTCTTTTGAATCTAGTTGACATGATGTTGGCAAGCCAATAATGACACTGTTCCCTTATAAAGGCGCCTACACCTTTTGTCTCTTGAATGTCAAGGTATCGTTGCATTTTGGAAAGAGACGATGTTTTAATTTCATATGACATATGAAAATTGGTTTTGATTTGGTTTTCACAACTGTTGAAAGCATTGAAAACTCCTCCGTCGTTATTTGGACTATCATGACCTGCTCATTGATTATTCTGATTGGTACCTACCTTTGGTTTATTTTTGAACGCATTGTCCATTCGCCTATTATCTCTTTCGATTCACATAACTTAATTGATATGGCATTGAGAATGTTAAGTTATGGGTTATATTCGATTTCATAAGGGTGAACCAGTCTTGTTTTTATATGATGTGATCCTCACTATTATAAGCTTTTGACCTGTCGATTTTATGAAATATCTTGTTGCAATGATTGGTAAACTTTGATTATGCAAAATATGAGTCGATTTATGGTAGGTGGCAATAGTCTAAAAGTTATACATGGAGCGGGTGAAACTTGTTTGGATTTTGGATTTAAAACGCTGGTGAAACATTTGGATTTTGGATTTAAAATTATCACATGGTGTGTATCAACTTTGGGTTTGATTCTATATTCAATATCCATGGTTTCAAACGATACAATGGTGCCTTGGTATCACAATCCACCATTTAAATCTTTGTGTTAACCGATTAATGTGGTTTGAGTGGTGTCATAATTGATTAAACAATGTTGTATTGTGCCATTAATGTTGTGCATGGCGGTGAACTAACCCACCACCTTCGCACGCGCATATTGATTTGCCTACCCTTTGAACGCTTGCAGTTGTTAATCCTTTCGATTTTTACTACTGTGTATTGTTGTGTTCAATCCAAACCCTACCATGCACCCGCACCATGGCCTCGGTCGTAAGGGCAAAACCCAATGGTAGCCAGGCATTGTTGATGTTCGATGGCGCTTACAACGACCTTGAGGAATTCGGATGGCCCCCGTTCATACGAAAGTTTGATGGCTATAACCCTGGTGTGGCTCGACAATTTGCGTTAACCTTTGATGGCTGCCGAGCCAAGGTTGGGGACGTGCAATTGGAAATTGATGAGTAATTTATCAGTTTGGCTACCGGTCTACCTGCTGTTGGACAGAAATGGTCAAAAAATTGTAAAGTGGAAGATGTCTCATGGACATTACTCTTCCAGTCACGAAGGGTGAGTTCTTGTGACAAGGGTTTGCCCGCAAATATGCTCAAGCAACGCTGGCACGACTTGTTGATGGTGACAAAGCAGTTCATCACCTGCGAGGGCAGGTATGGTTTCATTTTCTTGTACCACCTTCGGCTACTGATGGTTTTCATGGGCTACGAGCTTAATATGCCTTACTACTTGCATAGGAATTTGTTTAAAATGTCTAAAAGGTACAAACGGAACCAGTCCGATACCAGTCTTTTTCATTTTGGGTTGATTAAAATGCTTGTAGTTTGTAATTTGAGGTTACACCGTGACTGTTGGGAGGATTTTCTTAAACGCAATGATTTTGCAGACTCGAGCCCACCACAGGTTGACAAACCTGTGGTGAGCGAGTGCAAATCAGTACCCCATGTGCCTTACTGTGCTCTATTGCCTAAACCCCTACCTGATTCTCCTATTGGCCTACCCAATTATGTTACCCAGGATATGGAAAATGCTAAACCCGTGGCTAAAAGTCCTAAAGCCAAACCCTCTGCCAATTCTAAAGGCAAGAAAAACGCCCAGTTAATATCTCGTATGGCAAGAAATAAACCAAAAGCACCTGTCAACCCTGACCCTATTATGGTGAGTGAAGATTCTGACTCAGAGATTGAACGTTACCTGGCAAGTGAGTATCCCTACTCTGAAGGTCTATGTGATAAACCCGCATATGATTTCGTGGAGAACCTACCACCTTGCTTGCGAAGTGATCCTAATTTTCCAGGCATCAAAATCCCTTGTGAAACCCCAGGTGACTCATCTAAACCCCCTCCTGCTCTAGTCGAACCAGCTGCTCCACC
>SNQJ01S0164271.1:21238-36181 GCA_010110895.2 Picea sitchensis | reverse complement strand
AGCATGAAACCATGTACACTGCAGGGATGAGATTGGAGGGTGAATGACACTTTCCTCGGTAAGAGGGAATGTTGAGATTTGGGTACATTGGAAAGTGGTCCCCTTGTGGTTTTGGGCCTCTAAGAACAAGGGGGAGATGTTTTTACCATTGTTCCATGTACTCTATGTCTAATTTCACTTTGACTTAGGAGATATAAGCCAAAAGTGGAATTTAGTCATTTTAGCCTAAAGTGACTAATTATTCACTAAGTGGGTGAATGAGGGGACATAAAGTGAACTTAGGGAACTTAACCCAAAGTGGGTTTTGAGTTGAGATTATTTTGGAGAGATCTCAACCATTTATTAGGGATGGCATGGGGTGACCGTAGCAAAGGGAGGTTTCCTTATGGAGGTTCAAGAGGGGCGCAAGGGGAAAAGGGAGGCTCGTTCACTCATTTGTTCACTTGGAGAGTTTGAGAGAGAGCATTGAGATGAGGATGGATGTTATGGTTGAGGGAATATTGGGCTCCTCCTTGCATGGAGGACTCATGGAGGCTTATACCCTCAATATTTTTTAGTGGTTGTTATTAATTGGAGGAGGGTGCACTATAGGAGGAGGGCACACCCTTAGTAGGCACTAGCTACACTTGGAGGATTGCATATTTGTCAGATTCAGCATGGAGGCATCACAAAATATCTTTCTTGTGTGCAAGTTTTTCTTCATCTGAGGTCATTGGGTCAAGGGCGCATTGTTTTAGTGGATAGAGAAACAAGGGAAGAGGGTGCACTAAGATTGGGTGCATTTCTCTTCTTGGAACTCCAAATCATCTCGAGAGGAGTTGATATTGTATCAGTTTCCATTTTATTTTCTTACTTGTTGTATCTCATGCTTTAGACATCACATATATACACTTTCATCCTAAACTGGTTTTCCCCGGGGGGGTTTTATCCAGGGTCATGTTGACCAAAAATACATGTGTTCATTTTTCATGTATGCTTAGTTTGTAAATCAATTGTAGGAGCTTGTAAATATCCTAGAGGAGTGCTATATGTTTTGAGGTTTGCATGTACTAACACTTGGTTACTAAAACAACTTTCAAGGTCACCTTAAAAGAGAATATAACCATCAGTTTGGGGGCAAAAAATTACTTGAATGTATGTTTTCCTAAAACAATAGAAAAGGAAATCCTTGTTGACATAACTTAGATCCCAACAAGAGGTCATTTGACAAGCTTATTGGGCACCCTCATACTTCCTCGAAAATCTACATGTTTTTCTTAACATGTTTGATGTTATGTTTGTAGGTACATTGGAAGCATGTGAGGGTACACTTGAAAAGAGTAGATTTTAGTTAAATTGACATGTTTGTTCCAAAAGAATCAAAATAATATTGGCGTGATGAATGGGAAATTATAGATTTCTTAAATGATAATAAGTTGCATATCAACATAACCAATGAGGAGGTTTGACACTATTAAGTATTGGTTATGGAAAAAAGGGGTGTAATTACTAAGGGCGTGCGTTGTGATCTTTCTGTAAGAGTGATCAAAAAGAGAACAGATCAATTGGTAATTAATTTGAGTTTCCCCATTGGGATAAGATCTTGTGTGAGCATTATGAGCACCATGCTATAAGTGAATGTGTTTGCGAACAAAAAACAAGTGGAGGATACGAGGTATAAGGAAGTTTATGGAGTTGGACTAATGAGTGTATTTCATCCTTACCAACAGTACAAGTATATTGTTGATTTTTGGCTTGTGAGGTTTGCACGTGATGAAAACTTGTGTAAAGAATGTTTTAAAAAAAGTGTTGTTGTTTTGAAACAATGTGAGTGGATAACAAGGGAACACGGGAATGTACAACAAATAGGAATTGATATAGGATGTTTAGAAAAAAAAATTAAAAGTGATGATGAATATGTAGGCTTTCAAGGAATATAGGACCTAGAAAAGGTCATGAAATTTAAAGACAATAAATAAGTTGAAAGTGCAAAGTGTAACCAACGGGTTGTAGAAGGCATTCAAAGAAAAGTTAAAGCACATAAGATACATGAAGCAGAAACAATCTACACATATATAGTAGATAGAAAGGAAGACAAACAAGTTGTGTTATCATTCATACTTATGATTGAGAATGTGCTTCAAGATCCTAGTCAACGAAATGTTTTATGTAATATGTTTATTATGTGTGAAGATGTAGATAGAAGTAAAAATTTTGTAGATGGAAGTAGACATTCTTTCATTAAGCAGCCATAGCAACCATGGAGAAGGAAACTAAGTTCTTTAAACATTTATGGAGAAGGCTATGAATAAGAGTGGAGCAAAGTTCTCATAAGGAAATACATTGCTAAGATGATGACATATAAGTGGAATTTCGAAGTATATGAACATAAATATATTTTGTATGAAACACACATGACCACAACCATACATAATTTATGTGAAAATTTGTAGCAAAAAAAGTGTAGCAATAACATGCAACAACAAAGAATATCATTGGACAATGATTTGGATGAGTTATGGAGGTTATAATGATAATGTCTTAATGGAGGTACAATGGGATGAAGAAGAAAATCAACGTCAAATCATAGGTAGTTGAAAGTACTGTTGAAATACTGAGAGGGGGGGTGAATCAGTATTATCATTTTTTAAACAATTAGTAATTACTTTGTTATTTTATTAATCATCACAATAGATAATCAATGGACTTGTATTTAAAATCAATTATATAAATATAATTAACAAGAATTACAAGGATTTATAAAGAGTAGTCTAAGATTGTGAAGGACATCAATCCTCTTTAGAGTGCAAAATCTTGGAGACATAAATCCCCTTCTTCAGGGCACCAACCCTAGGAAGAACCAACTCCCTTGTTTTAGGGAACCAACCCTAGGAAGCACAAACTCCCTTCTATTTAGGGCACCAACCCTAGGAAGCACCAACTCCCTTGTTTTTCCGGGCACCAATCCTAGGAAGCACCAACTCCCTTGTCTTTAGGGAACCAAACCTAGGAAGAACCAACTCTCTTGTTTTTCAGGGCACCAACCCTAGGAAGCACCAACTCCTTTTTTTTCACACTTTACTTAGTAAAGGATATGAATCCTTCCTTGCTCCTCCCTTCCACCCTCACTGCATAAGTATCATCATTTCTTCTTCTTGGACTCTACTTCTGCTTTTGACCTTCTGATCTAGACTATAGAGACACTTTCTTCTCACCATTATTTCTTGTTTATATAGTCTTCCAACTGGTGTGAATTTGAACCATTGCATCTTTTGACAATGAACCATTGTACCATTTCATTTAAATGATAATATTAAACTTTAAATAATATCTTTTTTATTATTCTTTATTCATAATGCTCATGTTGTAACTCTTCTTTAATCATGATTGTGTATCAGATCATTAGTCTACAGATCTTGAATTATTGTGAATTCGAGTCCTAATCAATAGGCACTCCCTTCAAACCAAAATTTGTGTGACCGTGAGATCGAAACTATGAGATTATCCATTCCAAACACTGTTCTATTAGCGCTTTCTTCTCCTGCCTCTATTCTTCTACATGGGACCGTATTCAAATGTCCAAGGGCTTATTTGCTTCTATCCCCTTTAGATTCTTTACCTTATCACGTGATCGATGTTGGAACTGGGTTCTCTGCTACATTGTCCTTCAGGACTTCCAGCTTTTGTAGTCATTCAATCCTCCTGGAGTACATTTTGTCGAAGTATGTATATTGTATTCACTAGTAGATCGAACGGTCAATATTTAATCTTTGGTCAGATGGGCGCTCCTGGCTTATCTAGAGGCTTCAAAAAAATCGACGGTTAGGACTTAATATGCAGTTGAGTGGACAGTTCTCATCCACTTTGGGACTTCATTGCCGAAGTGCCAAATAGATCTATCACTGTAGATATTTCTTTGTCTTGATCTGATGGCCGGTGTTATTTTGTGACTTCGGGATTTTGTGGATTCTTACTTGTTTCTAGTAATAGTTGAAGTGGAAAATCTCCAGAGTACATAATCTTTCTATATCCTTCTTTATCCAATGACTGAGAACTGACCTGAAATTTCTCCATGAGATCTGATGGTCAGCGTTTACTTCAAAATTTCAGAGGTTTCAATACTTTGTGTCTTATGGGGTCCACTTATCCTATCCTTCCACTTGATTCTATCTGACAATCAAGATAGATCCCGAACTAATCTAATGGTTGTTATAACTCGATCATTTACAAGGGATTCTTATGTTTAGGCTCGGGCTTCTATGCGACCTACTATCGTATTTCTCCCAAGCTTTGATATTGTCACCTGCACTCTTTTGACATCAATGACAATATCATACGATTGTTTCCAACAAGTACTTATGTAAGCAAGGCATGTGGAAAAAAACAAAGTAAAACATGGGATCCCAATGGAGTTCAAGTAGTAACATAGAGAAACAAATGGACAAAAAAAGCATAAAGTGTGGGACCTAGGTGGGCTTCAACCTATAGAATACACATATCCAGGAGGCCATGAAATTTTTGTATCCCGGGATTCTAATTCAGGAGCATCTTTCCTCCCCTAAAAACCACCTCGTAATTCAAGCATTGAGAAGGACTAAGTCCTCGTGTGAATGTAAACCAACCTCTGGAAGAGGATATTTGGTCACTGAGTAGTTAGTCGATAAGGTCAAGTAATTAGGGTTTTAAATTTAGTAAGTAGTTACACGATCTATGGAGTTTTTTAAGGGATTGGTTGCAATTTTTATGGAGTTGTTACAAGAATTTAGAAATATGTTTGGAATTTGTTTTGATCTGGAAGTTTATCTTCCATGCATAAAAATGTAATCTTATGGGGCATATTGGAGGAGGGCAGGGCCAGAGAAGTGGTCAAGAAAATGTAGATCGGTCCATTAGAAAGATAGGAGGTATTTTTGGATCACATAAATCATGTACATAGTTTTATTTTTAATGAAGCATTGTGTTAAGCTTCCATCTGGTGTATGAATGTATCTATGATATTTTGTGTGAATTAATTCATTGAAGGGTTATTGAATTGTATTTTTGCATATAACCAGTAACTTTCAAAACCCAACATTTCCTTTTGTATTGGTTGAGTGGGGTTTAATAAAATCCCATATGGATCGATTGGAGGATTCTCACCCTTTTGAATAACTGAAGAGATAATCATATCGACATATGGAGAGTGGACCAACAATTTGTGAATGAATCGTTATGGATTTGAGTTTTTTTAGTGTTGAATCATAAGAGGCATTGACGTAAAGGGATGCCTTGGGAGAGGGTTTCAAAATAGAGGGAAAGAAAAGACATAGTGTATTGGTATCTAGACAAGTAAATCTCTGATTGAAGAACGAGATCAAGAGATATGAAGTTCCTATGAAATTTGTAAGGGAACGATACAAGTTGATGTGTGAATCCAGTAGAGGAAGATGAATCTAGTAATAGGTGAAGGAGAAACTCAAGGGAGAAATTAAATCAATTTATAAGTTTTGGGATCAAATTAGAGTCAAAAGTATTGTTATTACAGAGGTCTAATTGCATAAATCGTGAAAGCCTAGTTAAATCCAAACTGCACATATGAGCCTTTATGTTGATCATCGATGAGGATATTGAGCTGAGATAGAATAGAAATCTTTGAATTTGTCTTCAACATTTTTGACAGAGGTATGGTTGTTTATTAAGCTTGAATTATTGGAATGCTTTCATTATAGGAATAATCATTTCTTGTATGTGTCTTGGGTGAAGTATTCGATTTTGATTCACACTATCAAGATTTAGTGTATGTTGTGGAGGAGTTTTAGTATGAGAATTTGATGACTAGGCCCTCACTCTCGTGAAGGAAAAAGTACACAATCTTGTAGCAATTTATAGAGGAAATGAATTACAAACATTGTTAGAGCTAGGAACCTATTGGGGTTATTCCTCTTTCCAATAATTGAACTTATGTCACATAGGTGCCAGCATGTTGGTGATTTACCTTGATCTAGTGTGAATCTAAGTCGAGGCTCTCCCTGATGAATGCTAACCACTATAGGAAAATCCATTTCCTGTAACCATTCCAAGGATTAGAGTTTGACATAGGAGGAAAGGGTTCTTAGTAAGTCTGAAGAGATTTAGGGACCCTGTATGACATCAATGTCAACATTCCATGCAAGGTCAGAGGTTTGTATGTTTTCTTAGTATCCACCAATAGCCTATTTTAAGAGGCCTACATATTTTGTGAATCATGAAAAGGTTTATATAAAAACTAGTTCACTCCAACAAATGGGTTCAAAGGACTTCAAATACTTCTGTAGATCTATGAATTGTTAATTTCCTAGTACTCTAAATTAATGCTTTAAGTCAAATATGTAATATTTATGTTTTTATTGCATACATTTAAAAATCATAAGTGATAAGAATGAGGGTGTTTTGTTTTAAATGTGTCAATTTTGTCTTCAAAATGGGTTGTATATGAAAATGAACTAAACAAATCACATTTTGACTCTTGAACTTCATCATGGATGTACCTCAACATCTTATTGGTAACCACTAAAATTACACGCCAATATTTGCAGGCATGTTAAGACAAATAATCCTAGAAAACCCATAATCCTATGAATAAGTGGAAGAATTTAGAGAGTGAATAAAATTGAAAACATGTGAACAAAAGGTATCCTTGTGTATTATTGGTCTATTAATATATCCTTGAAAAATATGGCACCTTGTCTAGATTTCTTGGGTCAAGGACAAGTATTTTGGCTAGCATATAGTTTATTGTTCAATGAAAGAATTGTTCTTCACATTCTTGAGGAACTTTTTTTTTGGGGGGGGGACTTTGAGGTCATATCTCTTGAAATAGTTCGCATGAATAACAATAGATATGTCTTAACAAGGGTATACAATTTTGAGGAGTGTATTTGTATCATTCATGTAATTCTAGCATGCAACTTTATGAATTTCTCTTTACATTGTTGGCAATCAATGGTGATACGTGTTTGGTATTTTTACATCACACAACATAAAATATTAGATTGATGATATCAAATTTGAATATCTTGTATAGAAACATTTCCTCTATCTATCATTAAAAATTTTGTAAAAAACTATTGAGTGTAAGGGTTGCATCTAAGTACAAAAGTGAGTACATTGGAAAATGGCATTAAAATTTTGTAAAAAACTATTGAGTGTAAGGGTTCCATCCAAGTACAAAAGTGAGTACAATGGAAAATGTTGGTTGCAATGACAGGTGAATTTTTATTTAAGAATTCCACAACCTCAAATGTTAGAATATGGTTATTAAATTTTCATGTGTTTTATAAGAGATATTCATCTAACTACCTACAAAATGCACCAGAATATCAACTTTAAGGGTTGCATCTAAGTGTTGTGAGTGGGAAATCCCCCGACAGACTAGCACTTAGGGTTTTAATCATGCATGCAGAAAAGACCTAAAGATTCCTACTTTTTACCATCATCCTAGACCTAATCCCCATTATTCTTAAGCAAATACACAGTTAAGAAGATCAAGTGAACATACCTTATTTCCGACGTTTTGATATCGATCCCTCTTCACGCTTGGTCGCTCTTTGACTGCAAATATCCTCCCAAGGCTGACCTGCATTCACAAAAGACAAACAAAGAAATCCACATGCATTTGATCTACAGATTAATGGGTTAGAGATTTAATCAACATGTACGCAATAAACAATGAAAACCTCATATGGTGGGATGGGAAAAGTACTTCTTTATTATTAACTTCACTAAAGAAACTTACAATGATGAAGTTGGCCACTGCTCCACGAATATGGTCATGGGCTCCTCTTTTACTATGCACCAACTGCTAACACACTTGCTTCTCTTCTTCGTTGAAATCACAAAATGGTTGCAGAATCTTGGGCAAAGGGGAATACGAATTCGGGTAGAGTTTCTTTACTATGTTTTTCGTCCTTTCAAATGGGACCCCTACCCCTTCTTTTATAGGCTAGAAGGAGATAGGTATTTGGTCGAATGACCGGCCATGCATGGCCGAAAGGTTTAGTTAACTTGCCCAAAGCTGTGTGTTTCGTTATCAACTTTCTTTTTTTCGTTCTTCTGAAGGTCCATGCGGGCTGTAGTGGGTCAGCTAGCGTGGACACTGTAGATACACGCGGGTTGTAGTGGAGCAGGGTGCGTGGGCCTTTAAAAATGGAGTTTTTTAGATGAGCTCTTCAGTGGTGGCTTGGCAAAGAAGGAATATGAGATGGCCTGATGCCAGGTAAGCATGTTTGGTGAAAATCGGGGTTATAATAGATGCCCCTAATGTGTGAGGTCAGAAGAGAATATGATGGCCGAAATACATTATCAATATTTATCAACGTACCAAACCGGTGAGACCAGGGACCAAAATTCGGGAGGTTCCATCTACAAAATAACAGTTGTCTCACCGAGGCGGGCATACCCATGCTCGATATGAAATAAAATCATGGCTACCAATCAAATAAATTGTAGATCCATGTCATATAACTATATAATGTGTAGTCACGAGAAATACACAGAGGATCTACATCTCAAAATCAAAAGACATACATGTATAGTATCCATCTTATAGAAGCTTATAAGGCCTGATGGTTGGAGATGAGGTCTTTAGAGCTCGAGCAACAACTTCAAAATCTTCAAAACTCAGGTAGGAGTGTAATATGAGTGTACGACTTCACTACCCAGAGGTCTTCGACGGCTCGTCAGGTATGGACTAGAGGATCTTGATGATCAGACCGAAGGCTTCATTGATTTCAAACAAAGACTTGATTGGACTTTTGGGAGGGTCGGGCATGAGGGCAAGAGACAAACTGCAAAGGGGCCGACTCATGCTTGGTAAAAATTCCCTTGGGAAATAGCACAAAAAATGATGAGACTCGGGCAGCATGGCATTTCACATAAGTTCACGATGTAGGAGGCAACACAAACTCTCCATATGTTTGGAAGAATAACCAAACGGAGGAGGACACAACTCTATGTAGCGAGAACAACTTCCTAAGGTCATATTAAATGCCAGAGCTTGAAGAACAAATGGAAGGATGTGCTTTTTCCAAGGGCGACTCATTATGCTGCCAAATAAAAAGAAAAAACTTTTCCCTTCCTCTTTTTGGGGTATATTTGATTTTTTTGTCTTTTTCAATAATGTTGGAAAGCTTGAAAAAGAATAAAAGAATGCTATGTTACAATGGAAGATTGAGTGTCGCAAACATACTATTTCCAAGACACGAAACACATGGATGCTCAGGGAAAAGGGACATATGCAAGAAAAGGACACTCAGGAAAAATCCTCCAGGGGCCAAAGGTGTCAAGACATAGAGGCAAAGTGATACAGGGATTGTGTATAAGGCATGATTCAGATGGTTCAGTTGAGAGCAACATGGAGCCAAAATTAGGCCAAAGACGCGGGTATGCAAATGCGATTAATAAAACACATAATGGTAACGTCCTTCGATGTAATTTTAACGAGCCCAGAGAAGGTAAGCTCAACAGTTTTTCATATTTAGAGAGTCTGAAAAAATGTAAAAGGAGACTCTGATGGGGTACCTTTTTTGAAGGTAGTCTAGTTGGTTCGAAAAAGGGGTAAACTAGCACTGACAAGACGTCTATTCAAAACCATTTTAACGAGTGTGATAAAGATAAGATCACTCGACAATTTTTTCATTTTTAAGTAGTCTGAAAAAAGATTAACTATGGACTCTGTCAGGAATGTTCTTCTGGACCATTTTAACGAGTGTGAAAGAATAAGGTCACTCGACGATATTTTCAATTTTAGGGAGTCTGAAAAGATCTTAACTATGGACTTCTTGGGGGTTCCTTTTTCGTAAATTTAGTCCCTCGGGCCCGAAAAAGGGTTAAAATTATACCTAAGAATACTCTTCTAGGGAGCTGAATCCTCTAGAGTATACCTTTGTTTGTGCAGTTGACCGTCCGGACCGAAAAATGGGTAAACTACAGTTGGATAGACGTGACTTCAAATTTCAATTTAACGAGCATGAAAGGCCACAAGATCGCTCAACAATCTTTTCATTTTTAGAGGATCTAAAAAGGGATTAAAAGAAGACCCGTTGGGGGCTATGACTCAAGTATGAAATTGGTTCAGGTAGAGCCCATTGTTAGGCTCAGACCAAGAGTCTCTTCGATAGTCAACTTGGGAAGTCTCCCTCAAGGGAAGAAAACACAAACCACGGTGTAAGTCCTCTTGTGGTATAGAAACGTAGTCATGGATTCCAGGATAGCCTCATCTGAAGGAAATGCAAACTCCAAGAAATCACGCAAACGAGGGTCCACAGTACCAAAGGGTGAAGTAAACTGACCATACTCCATATGACAATGGAGGTTCTGGCAAGGACTGGCAGAGTCTGTCAGTGAAGAATCACGATCATGAGGGCTTGAGGATCTACTAACAACGAGATCGGACTCAGAAGGATACTCAAGCCCACTTGGACCAAGAGGGGGAAGCAAGGGCTCCCATGCCCCCATTGGATACACCAATGGATCAATTGTTGATTTCAAGTCTCGAGAAGGAAAACATGATTACAAAGGTTTCTTCTCATAAGAAATTGAACACCAAGGATAAGATGCCACATAATTAACCCGTGGCGAGGTAGAGTCTACACAAACGTTAGGAACATATAAAAGGGTAGTCTAAAATAATGGCAAATTAGGATGGTGATTATTAGATGCCAGCTAGTCGATAGTGGCAATGATTCCATTGTGATGGAAATGCATCACCCAGAAGAGCGTAGATACCACAGCGTTCATAGCATATACATAATCACGCCTGAGAGGCATATTGAAATCTAACGGGCCTTGCACCACTATAACATCAACAAGGACAGTCTTCCCACCTAACGAGATAGGTAACTAAGGAAGAACCCCCAAATATTCACTAGGACGTCTATCAAAAGCCAAAAGTTCATGCGAAGAAGACAAAATCTCAGGAGATCCCAAGACTTTCCAAACTGAGGAGGCTAAAATACTTGCAGAGGCTCCTTCATCCACAATACATCGATAAATGTTTGTTGAATTAATTTCAACCCTTATTTGAAAGGGTGTGGAGGAAGGAAGACGAGGCTCAACAAGGTCATTCCAATCAAAGGAAACCATCCTAGGTTTTGGAGGGGGTGTGCTCGGAATGAGTGGAATGTCCCCTTGTTCTGGAAGTATTGAACCAGAAATGCTAAAAACATAGTCAGTAGACACATCACTCCCCAAAAGAAGAGTGGGATCACTCGATGACTGCATAGGCATGACCACTTTCACAACCAATGGATGAATAGGAGGCGGGACTACATGGTCTAAAGGCACCTCACCCCCCAAAAGAGGAGCAGGATCAGCTGATGACTGCATCGGCATGACCACTTTCGCAACCAATGGTTGAATAGGTTGCGAGACTACATGGTCTAAAGGCACCTCACCCCCCAAAAGAGGAGTGGGATCAGCCGATGACTGCATCGGCATGACCACTTTCTCAACCAATGGTTGAATAGGCTGAGAGACTACAAGGTCTAAAGGCACCTCGCCCCCCAACAGAGTAGTGGGATCAGCCGATGACTACATCGACATGACCACTTTCTCAACCAATGGTTGAATAGTCTGAGNCCCCCCAAAATAGGAGTGGGATCAGTCGATGACTGCATCGGCATGACCACTTTCGCAACCCATGGTTGAATAGGTTGCGAGACTACATGGTCTAAAGGCACCTCACCCCCCAAAAGAGGAGTGGGATCAGTCAATGACTGCATCAGCGTGACCACTTTCTCAACCAATGGTTGAATAGATTGTGAGGAAACCTAAAAAAACTCAGAATCAAAAGAGCTTGCAGACAGGGACCACAATCTTTGTACCTCTGGAATGCCAGGGCACAAATGAGTAAGGTGATCTCCCCTGCAAATTTTACAAGGGAACTTAGGCTTATGTCCTATCCGTCTAGGTTTCTCAACAGAATTAATGCCCCCATCATGAATAGCAATGGTTGGTTGCACATCTCCAACATGACTTGCAGAGGTTAGTGATGGGTCGATAACATGACTTGCAGAGGCTACAGACCTATTACCAGTATGACTAGCAGTGACTGGACTTTTTCCCCCAGCATGACTTGCAGAGAGTGGGTGTGTGCCCCCAGCATAACTTGCAAAGGCTGGGTGTTGGTCTTCAACGTGACTTGCAGAGGTTGTCGACCTATATCCAACATGACTCGCAGAGGTTGGTGATTTCTTCTTCCTATTCTTCCTCTTTCTATTTCGTTTAGACTTTCGGTTACTAGTAACTGTACTTTCACCAGAGGCAGGAGAAGGAGGAGGAGAAGACTTTGTTGATGAAGAAACATCAACAGGGTGCCCATGACATAGAGTTCTTAACTGAGAAGTGTCAAGAGCATTTGGGACATTTTGAATGGTACCCAACCAAACCGGTAATCCCACATTCAACCTAGGAATGTACAAAGTGGCCATCAAAGGGACGCCCACATTTCCGAAGAAAGGAAAAGCACAATAATCCCCTTGTGAAGGGGTTCCTTGGTTGGTATCATCGGGAAATTTAGCCATGAATATATTATGCATAGGTTCTCCCTTTGCGAGATCGTTCAAATCTGTAAAAGTCTCACACACTGACTCTGAAGAACCAGTGTTATCAAAACAACGCCTATAAAAAGGCGGCTCCATGTTTCTAAGAAGAAGACTGAAAAAGTCCTCTCAACCGGCGGAGGGGGTGGTCTACCACCCTAGGTCAGAGACCCAAAGCCACAACTGACTAACTCACTATGGAAAACTAGGGAGCACAGAGCACACACTAAAAGTTCCTAAAGGAAAATCAAGCAAATGACTAACTAGTTGGAAGAACAGTTACACCAACCAACACTAGAGCAACTTACTGGTGCAAGTGCAACTCGAATATGGAAGAACCCTCCAGGTATACTCTGCAAATCGTGGCCCGATGTCTGCCCTAGGTACTGTGGTATACCCCCGCGGTCACCTGTGTAAGTCCCTAAAATAAAGGCAACTAGGTTGCCAGCTCGTGAACAATCACCAAGCAGGTATAGTAGACAGTCGGGTGGACCGCAATGAGCAGGCTATCAAGCCTGAAACCTATCAAGGGTATCGAAAGAAAGTGTTCCGGAAGACGACTAAGGACCTCGAATAGATTTGAGACCCACAAAGGTCTGTGGCAAATGCGATCAACGGAATCCCAAGACAAGTCCTCTATATGTGTTCCCCACTACGCTTGGTCTGGCTTTGGAGGGGTTATCTCCGCTACCTTTCTGCACGCAACCTCGTGTTTAGCCCCTGTGTTAGAGGGGGTCCTGGATAATTTCCACATTACTGGACTTCTACACTCCTTAGCACAGAATCCTATGTTTGTTTTATAGCCTTGAAGAGTTTCCTCTCCAACCTAAATCAAGGCTCTAGCCTAATCTAGTTGATGGACCCTACAAACATAAAGTCTACTAAATTTTAATTAGCGTTCTTTTTACTGGATTGATTTACTCAAAAGGGTATGGTAGTGCAACTGATGGTGTTAAGACTCTTGCGAAAAGTGATGAAACTTATATGAACACTGGCAAAGAATGATTATATTTCTTTCTTTTTTTCTTTTTTTTAATGCTTTTAAGATGAGAAGAAAACACAACACTATGCTAATTTCTTTTCTTTTTCAAATAACAATGCAAAGAAAATGCCAAGAAAGAAAGAGATCTAACAAACTAAGTTTTTTTTTTATATTTTCTTCCAATCAAAGAAGAAATAACAAAAGATTCTAAAAAAAATTGATGAATGCACGATTCCCATGAGGGGGAATTTTTTTTTCAAAATGCAACTCATTTTTCTTAAAATTTCAAGCTAAAAATAAGTTTAAAAAGATAGGAAACATAAAAAATCTTTTAAATGAAAAAGCAAGCTATGCTGGAATACAAACTAGGCTAAAACTGCTTATAACAGAGACCGGAAAGAAACAAGAAAAACCTGGGAAGTAAAAACTTGACAGGGAAGAGGATGACTGCTTCCTCAAAAGTTTCTAGACAGACACACGACTGTCACTTCAACAACCAACGTATGCACACGGGTTGCCCAAAGACAGGACGTGTATGCACGCATGTAGGCCCACTACAGGCCGCGTGTGCCTCTATTTCTCCTCAAAAGAAGCAAGATAAGCGACTAAGCTCAAGTAGTGAGTACTGGTATTGAGAACCAGAATCCCTTGAAGACACAGAAACTTACTTTGACAGAAAAAGATGCAAGGAAAAAGCTTATCTGAGGTTTTTACCTGACTATGGACTATTCAATCAGATACCTAGAAGGACCCAGAAGATCCCTGAGAAGGATCACTTCTGCAAGGGAGAGGATGATTGCCTCTTCCTGAGAAGGATTTCTTGGGTTCTCAGACACGCAGCTAGCACTTCATCACCAGGCGTATGCACGCGGGCTGTGTGAAGGTAGGGCGCGTGTACACGCATGTAGGCCTTATATAGGCCGCCTGTACCTCTATGAATCTCGAAAATAAAATGCATCCAAACAAAGAAAGAAGGGAGTACTGGTATGGAAGACCAAAATCCCTACTAGCTCAAACTCTTGCAGAAACTCAGAAAAAAGGTGATGAAACCAATTTAAAACTACCAAAAAGTATCCCCAGAAAACCCGAGAGAAGTCCCCAGTATGGTTGCCAATTATGTTGTGAGTGGGAAATCCCCCTACGGACTAGCACTTAGGGTTTTAATCATGCATGTAGAAAAGACCTAAAGATTCCTACTTTTTACCATCATCCCAGACCTAATCCCCATTATTCTTAAGAAAATACACAGTTAAGAAGATCAAGTGAACATACCTTATTTCTGGCGTTTTGATATTGATCCCTCTTCATGCTTGGTCGCTCTTTGACTACAACTCTCCTTCGAAGGCTGGCCGGCATTCACAAAAGACAAACAAAGAACTCCACATGCATTTGATCTACAGATTAATGGGTTAGAGATTTAATCAA
>SNQJ01S0164271.1:0-21228 GCA_010110895.2 Picea sitchensis | reverse complement strand
GCACCCCATTCAGTGGGAAATTCAGATCTACGGAGATTGAGAGGGATCTTGGAGATTGAGGCACCTGGGTTATTCTTACCATCGCTCGATCTATATTCTTGGAGAGTTTTAGAGCATTTGGAGGCCTCCTTCATCAGGGCCGAACCAGGTAGGGTTTGAGTCATCTAGTTGGGCACCCCATTCAGTGGGAAATTCAGATCTACAGAGATTGAGAGGGATCTTGGAGATTCAGGCACGTGGGTTATTCTTACCATCAACCGATCTATAAATTGGCATATTTCTTAGGGTGATTGGACACTTTTGGCAGTAGGTCCGAGTTATTGAGGGTTTCAGCCTTCTATTGGAGCGTGGCATTCTTTAGCTGGAGAGTTTGGCATTTATATCTGCTTGTATTGATCTTCATTTCTTATTCAGCCTTTGGAGGCATTATTTTGTATTAGCGGGAGCATTTTGTAGCAGCTCATATCTATTGCTTGTACGACCATCTAAGGTTTATGCCATATCATCCATCTATTGTATTGATCTTACATTGCTCATAATAAAAAGTTCAGATCTTTACTTGTGCTTCTACATCTTGAATATATTGTGATCTCCATGTGTTGATGAATCTTGTATGCACTTAATAACTCAATAAAGTAGTAGTAGTTAGTGATTCCAAGAAATAATTTGGCTTGGGATCATTACATGGAAGAGGAAATGGGACAGGGTGACATAGAGTTCGAATCACCAAGCTCAAACACTAACCAAGTTTAGGCAACAAATTAATTGAGAGCATGCCGAAACTTTCGATTTTCGGTGGTATATTCATTTAAACTGAAACAAGATGGGTTTTGAAGTTGCCTGATAAATCGGCCTGACTTAATTGGCTTGAGAGCAATTTGTTGGACTCTAATGGAGCTTGACGATCACCCTAGGAAACGGGATTATGATATCTGGAAGTGCATCTGATTGATGAAATCGCGAACTCACGATTATCTCAGTAATCTCCGTAATTCAAATTGATAATGAATGAGGATTTAATGAGGGATTAACGGGATCATGATAGATGGTGTACTTGTGATTGGAAATGGAGGGAGGCTTCGTGACAACTTGCATGAATTTCTGTATCACCGCCGTGTATTCATTTTGAAAAGACAAATGCGGTTGAAAGGACAACATGAACTCAAATTTTTGGATAGACACAATTAGAACGTGCATACCTTCCAACTTGACGAGCTTTCGACGGTTACGTTTCCATCATTGCGCCAACTAACAGCTGGCTCGTGCGAAATCACGGGCTTTCCATTTTTACCGTTGAAACGTTTTTGGTGGTTAACCGTATTTTTGCTTTGACCTCTTAACTACCAGGAACAAAGGCTTTCGGTGGTTAATGCGTGCGTTTCAGGCTCGCCCAAACCACCGAAACCTGAGATTCTGACTTTTTCTTGACCAAACCAAATCCAAAATTTCTTTTGAGCTTATTTACAGAATACAGACTCTCTAACCTACTTGCAAAAATTTAGGAATAAAATTTAGACGACAACCTATCACCTCAAAAGCAAAATTTCCACCAATTTATTTGAGGAGATAACACTGTCCAATGTATTTCCCCATCTCTCCTCAAGAAAAACATCTCACTATGCTCATCTCTCTCTCTCTCTCCCACTACCACTTTGTTGTGGTTTGACCCCTCTCTTGGGAGCCAATCTTTTTCTTCCCCTTAGTCCAAAGAGAAAGATCCTCATCACCCTTTGAAATACGTTGTTGTCCTAAAGATCCTGAGCTACATCTCATCTCCTCATGTATGAAGTCATCCCAAAGTCTCTCCCAAGTAGGCATGACCTCCTGGGATACAATGCCTCATACAAATGAACCCTAAGGTTTGGAAAATTTGTTCAAGGATTTTCTTACCAAGAATTTAGGATCCAAAATCTCCATGAATGTGGCCAAATCATCTTGAATCTGTGTAAACCTTCCAAGGTATGATGTAACCGACTCTAAATCGAGCATCTGAATGCTCCTAAGATTGCCGTGCAAAACCATCTTCCGATTCTAATTGGGACTTTGGTACAACTTGCACAATGAGGCCCGTATATCAAATGAATAGTCTTTCCCAGTCAAGTGGGGTATCATGTGGTCCCTCATCACATCACAAATATTCCTCTTCACCTTGGTGTTATTCTTCTTGAAATCTGCATCCAACAATGGAGATGGATCATGTGTAGAAAGAATCACCACGGGAGCTTGAACTATATCCCATAGTTCAAGATCCTCCAAGAAGAATATGATCATGGTCTTCCAAGGGGACCATTTTATAGCTCCATATAGCCTATCATATGCCTTAATCTGAGACACTGACATGGTTTTCCACTGAAACTCACACTGATGCTAAAATTACAAAAGAGTACAACCTCACTCTTGTCAACACATGTGTGAAAAGAGGTTGTTCAACTATAAATTCACTCCTATAAACATAGGTGTGAAAATAGGTTTTCCAACTCAGCCTCACTCCTGTCAACACAAGTGTGAAAATATGTTGTCCACAAATGTCCAAAACAATCCCACAAAACTGCCCACTGAATGCTCTATAAATCAACAAAACTTAGCCACCAAGGCTATGATACCTTGTATAAAACTGAGGAACTATGAGGGTGCCCAATAGGCCTGTCAGATGACCTCTTGTTGGGCTCTAAGTTATGTCAACAAGGATTTCCTTTGTTGTTATTTTAGGACAACAAATAGTTAAGTACTTTTCCCCCCCAAACTGATGGTTATATTCTCTTTTAAGGTTCCCTTGCAAGTAGTTTTAGTAACCAAGTGTTAGTACATGAAAAACTAAAAAAATATAGCACTCCTCTAGGATATTTACAAGCTCCTACAACTTATTTACACACTAAGCATACATGAAAAATGAACAAAAGTATTTTTGGTCAACATGACTCTCGATAAACCCCCCCCGGGGAAAACCAGTTTAGAATGGAAGTGTATAAATGTGATGTCTAAAGCATGAGATACAACAAGTAAGAAAATATAATGGAACCTGATATAATAAAAACTCCTCTAGAGATGCTTTGGAGTTCCAAGAAGAGAAATGCACCCTCTTCCCTTGTTTCTCTATCCACTGAAACAATGTGCCCTTGACCCCATGACCTTAGATGAAGAAACCCTTGCACACATGCAAGTTGTTGTGTGCTACCTCCATGTTGAATATGACATATATGCAATCCTCCAAGTGTATCTAGTGCCTTCTAAGGGTGCGCCCTCCTCCAAGTAAGAACAAACACCACAAAATAATGAGGGTCTAAGCCTCCATGAGTCCTCCATGCAAGGAGGCACCCAAGCTTCCCTCAACCATATCCTCCATCCTCATGTCAATGCTCTATCTCAAACTCTCCAAGTGAAAAAATGAGTGAAGGATCCTCCCTTTTCCCCTTGTGCCCCTCTTGAACCTCCATAAGGAAACCTAAAGTATGGATGGCTAGGATCACCCCATGCTATCCCTAATAAATGGTTGATATCTCTCCAAAAGAATCTCAACTCAAAACCCACTTTGGGTTAAGTTCCCTAAGTTCACTTTATGTCCCCTCATTCACCAACTTAGTGAATAATTAGTCACTTTAGGATAAAATGAATAAATTTCACTTTTGACTTAAATATCCTAAGTCAAAGTCAATTTAGACATAAAGTGCATGACACAATGGTACAAACATCTCCCTCTTGTGGTTAGAGGCCCAAAACCACAAGGGGACCACTTTCCAAGGTACCCAAATCTCAACAATGTTGGACACAATAGGTATAATGTTGTGATTGATGTCAACATAATGGAAATCTCGGAAGGGAGTGCACATTGAAGATATCAAGATTGAAATCTCCACAACAGAACTAAGGGAGAGCGCATTGCATATATTGGGATTGAAATCCCCATAGTAAAACTCCAAAATAACCAAGGAAGAATCTTGTTTGTTTATGTAGTTCTCAGGAAAATCCTGGAATGTCAGATTGCACTAAAAGGAAGAAGGTGGTCAACTCCGATATTGACCTACTCTAGTGATAAGAAGCTCAGATAAACCAATAAATCACGAACTCCAGAGCCCCGTAGTTAACATAAGTCATCGATCAAGACAAGGAAATATCTACGGTCATAGATCTATTCGAAATTTTGACAATGATCGAAGGATAGTATAAAATTTCCAAAACTCCCGAAGCTACGAAGTAACGAAATGTCAAAATACTAGTCAACAAGACCATGTTAGGAATTGATGACATGTGGCTCAATCAAATAGTGACGAGCGTCAAGGTTGATGTGGCACATAAGGAGTGTACAAATCACAAATCAGGTTTACATGTGTCACATTCACCAAGGTTCCACATAATCATAGGTGACGTCAACACGCCACATAAGTCTGAGACTACAACATCCAGGGATAACCAACTTCTCCTACCAGTAGAAATACCCAGAGCATCAAAGGCCAAAGTCACAAAATAATGATGATCATTGATCTAATATTTCTGGCCCATTTGATCATACATGGGAAGGAATAGTCGGCTCGACATTGACCACTCCAAAATTACGAGGAATCCCAAAAAACTAAAGCATCAAAGGGAGAAGTAGCGAATTAACATTAAACATTGATCTACTTCGGGAGAATTCTCGATCGTTCGATTGAGTACAGTGTAAGGATAGTGTAAGGAGTAATAACAACTAATAGCAAGTGGTCACCACAACTTTATGACTTATTCGGTAGGTAAACCTCTGGAGGGAGTGAACTACTTCAGAGTTCGAGTAACCTTGAGTCTCAGAGTCACGAATAGCCGAATACCCAAAAAACAAGAGCTATTTTCTCCTAAGACTACGGTCCTAGCTCTTAGACATGTGAAGGTTATTAAGCAGGGAAGTGTTGATACGAACTCTGACAAAATTTCCTCCCGGAGAGTTGGAAGACTGCAAAGGTCGGAGTTCCAAAATGTCGAAGTCCTAGAGTAAACAATAAATATCTATCTCAACTTGCAAATAAAAAATGACTTTCGATCTTGATAAGCAATTAAGCGCTCGCGGGGTTAGCACTTAGACACCACCCATGGTCATATGTAATAGAGGTCCTGAAGTGCTTCTGTACACAATTTAACATAGAGAGGATGTGTTTTTCCACTGACAGGAAGGAATTTTGAATCATATAAACATATGGAATTTGTCCTAATTGATCTTATGTGATCCAATACAAGAAATGCATTAGAGAGATAATCGAAAAGCTCGTATATGATAAATTTAAATTGAGAATGAAATAAAGAGGCATGAGATTGAATTAAAAGAAATCGATCCATACTTGTGATCGATTTATGAAAATCCCTCTTACTAAATTAAAAAGAACTTTTAATTTTGATATATGAATAAATAATCACAATAACATAAGTTATTTACTTAAAGTGAAGAGGTGCATTATTTCATACAAAAAGTCACAATAGTTCAATACCAAACGACACAATGGTTCAACCTTATACCTTTTGGAAAGTATATAAGCAAGAAAAAAAGGTGAAAGGAAAGTTTCTCTGCAGTCCATATCAGTAGATCAAAAGCAAAAGCAGAGTCCAAGAAGGAAAATTGAAGATACTTATACAGTGAGGGTGGAAGGGAGGAGAAAGGAAGGATTCATATCCTTTACGAAGTAAAATATGAAAATAAGGGAGTTGGTTCTTCCTAAGGTTGGTGCCCTAGAACAAGGGAGTTGGTTCTTCCTAGGGTTGGTGTCCTAAAACAAGGGAGTTGGTGCTTCCTAGTGTAACACCCTGTTTCCCCCAGTCTGTAAAAATAACTATATTGGCCAAGAGCTATGGCAAAGACAAAAGATGTGAATGTTTGATTTGACAGACCTTTGTATAGAAGGTCGATGATTGTAAATTATGTTATGATTATGTGTTGCATGACTTCTAGGAAGGGGATGTGCTAAAAGAGACCACGATGGCTAATGAGAGATGGTGGAAGGGACCTAGAATGGTTGCGCTAACTTCCACCGGGCCAATACCGTACTGGTTTTTACTTGCTCAAAGATCAAAGTATCTCTCTGACCCTAGAATGGATTTTCTGTCAGATAGGTAGGTGGGGAGGCTCCTCAAGAGTTAATGAGGGGATGGGGGTGAACCGCCCATTCGTAACATCTCTCAGACCTGACCACGGACAGGGAAATTCGTGCCACACACAATCTTGTAGAGAAAAGGCAAGAGGGGAAGTGTGGTAAGGGGGAGAAGGAAAAAATGCGTGAACGGAGATCGCGGAAGGAGAACCGGAGGAACTCCAAAAATACAGAGAGTCATGATCAGAGGAGAAGGGGAGTAACCTTCGTCCTTGACTTCCGTTGAGATGGAAGCAGGAGACTGAGTCTCAAAGCATCATGGTCTAGCTCGGGGGTGGCTAGTGGTAAATCTGGTTGGAATCACTGAGCCTACAGTTGGGTGGAAACGAGCACCCCTCTCAACATTCGCATCACGCCCGGAATTTCTGATAAGTGTTATGTCTTGCATTTGGAATTGAATGTCATGATTGCATGCTAAATTTTATATGCTCGTAAATAGTTTTTGTATCGAAGTGTTTGCCTTGTGCTTTGATTGGAAATAATGGATGCATGCTTATACTGATATAACTACAAATTAGTTAATGTATAGAATGTATAAGTTCAGGATACGAGTCCATTCCCCTGAGGATTGACCCATCTAACTTGACTTGTGCTATGCCTTGGTTTATCCTTCCGAAGGCACCCTTTTTCGAGAAAGTTCCCTCGCATTCCAGAGTCGGAGTGAGTCCCTTGAAAAGACTACCATTGTAGTAAATCCGCGAGTTTGCCTTGCCCCTGTCGCAAAGTAAATGGGATTAAGAGTTTCGGCTCCCGTGAAACCCAGGTGTGAGACCCCTCATCTTTGCACATCGCGAAGTCCTGACATGCGAAACCCCGAAAAGATCTTAGTGTAAATGGGCTTCGGAGTTTCAGCTCCTTGGAAACCCAGGTGCGAGACCCCTCATCTTCGCACATCGCAAAGTCCCGACATGCGAAACCCCGAAAAGAGCTTAGTGTAAATGGGCTTCGGAGTTTCGGCTCCTGGGAAACCTAGGTGCGAGACCCCTCGTCTTCGTACATCATGAAGTCCCGACATGCGAAACCCCAAAAAGAGCTTAGTGTAAATGGGATTTGGAGTTTCGACTCCCGGGAAACCCAGGTGCGAGACCCCTCGTCTTCGCACATCGTAAAGTCCCGACATGCGAAACCCCAAAAAGAGCTTAGTGTAAATGGGCTTCAGAATTTCGGCTCCCGGGAAACCCAGGTATGAGACCCCTCGTCTTCTTACATCGCAAAGTCCCGACATGCGAAACCCCGAAAAGAGCTTAGTGTGAATGGGATTCAGAGTTTCGGCTCCCGGGAAACCTGGGTGCGAGACCCCTCGTCTTTGCACATCGCGAAGTCTCGACATGTGAAACCCCGAAAAGAGCTTAGGGTAAATGGGCTTCAGAGTTTTGGCACCTGGGAAACCCAAGGGTATGAACCCCTCGTCTTCATAAGTTGCGAAATCCCGATACGCAAAATCCCGGTATGTGAAATCCTGAAGTGGTGTAGTGTGAATTGATTTCGGCGTTTCAGCACCCGGGAAACCCAAGGGTATGAACTCCTCGTCTTCGTAAGTTGAAAAATCCCGAGACGATGTAGTGTGAAATGATTTCGGCGTTTCGGCACCCGGGAAACCCAAGGGTATGAACCCTCGTCTTCGCAAGTTGCGAAATCCCAATACGTGAAATCCCGGTATGTGAAACTCTGAGTTGGCTTAGTGTGAATAGGATTTCGGGTTTCGGGGTTTGAAGAGTCGAAGAACTCGACTCTCTTGCATTTCAAACTCTTAGTTTCCAAAGTCTCGATATGGAAAGGACCGTCAGATTAGGGTAGAGATTCGCAACCGTCGATCTCAGCGAAGGTACGATTTCAGGTTTCGGGGTTTGAAGAGTTGAAAGACTCGACTCTCGGGAATCGTTGAGTTGCGAAATGCGAAAGGCACCTCTTGGCTTAGCCCGAGGTCATAACCGATGATCACCTAGAGGTGAAGCTTGTGCTTGGTGCTTGATTTGTACACGATGGATTTTCAATGAAAGAACCAGTGGATTGGTTTAGTGAAGTTCTCGATCGGAAGACCTAGCCTACGCTAGGACCTCGTAGGAATTCGAGGACTCTGTCCCTCGATAAAGAAGGAGAAAGAAAAAGGTGAAAAATCTATTATGCCATAGTGGGTGTGTGGCAAATTGGTATCAGAGCATGTTTACAACACTTGGCCTGCTTGGGCTCATGAACGGGGTGCGCAAAGACTCCATTTGAAGTACTCTTAAAAGGAGTAACCCTCTATCTTAACCCCCTTAATCACGAGTTGAAGTTAAGAATGAAAAATCCTATTGTGTGTATGCATGTGAAAAATATGAATTATGTGCTAGTTATGAATGAATATAAATATTGACTAACAACAAGCGTTTTTCTTTTGCACACAAGCGGACGATCAATCGTGGGAAACTGCAGATGCATAGAATGGTGACTCACCATGAAGTGGGAGATGGCTCCCACAACAGAGATGAAGAGTCTGATGAAAGGAGGGCGGTAGGGACCCCTCCAGATCTAGATGAGACTGTGAGGAGAGTCATGGTCGAACTACAGAGCTGCAACGCCGACAACAAGAGGATGATAAAAGAGCAAGAGAAGCAAACATAAATTAATGTAGTCTTGCTGTAGATCTTATTCGACATACAAAGACAATTGCAGCATGGACCTGACAACAGTCACACGGACCAACGACAGACAAAGAGAATTCAAATCCCACATGGGATACAGAAACGTGGTCCTTTAAGTGGCCACACTGGGAGGAGCACCTCGAGAAAGGTTCACCCCAGAGATAAGGGACAAGCTTCGGACGATTCCTTTGGAAAGGAAGCTGACGACTCAGAGGGATCTTCTAGTAGTAGAACTAGTTCTTATTCCTGAAGAAAATAGAAGAAGTGAAAGCATTCCAAGAGTCATAATATCGAAGAATTCAGGAAGGTCAAACCACCCCTCTTTCGATGGTGAAATAAAGAAGGGAGAGGAAGCGAAGGCCTGGCTGCTTGGACTAAAGAAGCATTTCAGAGTCCATGACTTCTCAGAAAATTTGAAGGCCCGAGTAGCCACCTTCAACTTGAATGGAAAGGCTTCCATTTGGTGGGAAGACCTTAAGAACGTAAAAGGGATTCATGAAGAAGACCTATCTTGGGAACGGTTTGAGAAATACTTCAGGAAGAGGTATCTGTCGGAAAATTATTTCGACGAAAAGACTAAATAATTCTATGAACTCAATTTGGGGCAACTCACCATAGAGGAATATGTCAGCCGATTCCTTGAGTTGCTGAGGTACATACCCTATATAAAAGCAGAAAAGGAAAAGGTGCAACGATTCATCAGTGGACTACCTAAGGACTATCAGAACAGGATTGAGTTTGATGAGCCAAAGACCCTAGAAGACACTATCCGAAAGGAAATATATTGTTATGAACAACTTGGGCATTGGACAGAACCTCGTGAAGGCTGGAAGCAGAAGAATAGTTCGGGATTCCAAAAAAAGGGGTTTAAATCTCCAAGATTTAAAAATTATAAAAAGGACTCAAGGATGAGCTTCCCAACCTGAAGTGTACACCAACAGAATTTCCCCTCCCAGAGCGGAAATAAACCTTTTGGATCTACCCCAGGAAGGATTGATAACCCAAAGAAAGAACCCTTGAAATGTTGGGGTTGTGGAGAAGAGAATCTACTGAGGGACTGCCCGCACCGACAACAGAATAGTCAGAGAATTTACAATGTTCAAGAAGCTACCACCATCAATGACGTGGCCAGGAGTATGCCACAAATTTATGCAGTCGTGGATATTAAACAAGCTGACCACCAATCTTCAGTGGTGGATATGGAAGGTATGATCACCAACCATCTAGTGTCTATTCTAATTGACCCTAGTTCAAATTTGAGTTATATAGATCCTAAGGCTGTTGATAAGTGTAAATTACAACCACATAAACACGCCAAGCCATGGTTGGTACAGTTAGCCACCGACACCAAAAGAAAAGTAATGGAAGTCATACCATCTTGCTGATTCACTATGGGTGAATTCCCCATCTAAGCAACCCTTAACATATTACCCCTAGGATCATATGATCTGTTGATTGGTATGGACTGGCTAGCCACATATAAAGCCAGACTAGACTATTACCATAAAACCTTAGAATGTGTAAGTGAAGAAGGGACAAGAATAACCCTTCAAGGGATCCAAAAACCTGTCTCAGTGAGGCGAATATCAGCCCTTCAAATGAGAAAGTATTGTAGGAAGGGATGTCCACTATATGCGATACAGGTGTTGGAATCAGTTAAATGTGACAAAACAAGCCTCGAAGACCACCCCACACTAAGAGAATATAGAGATGTATTTCCAGAAGAGGTACTGGGTCTACCTCCAAGAAGGGACATTGACTTCTCGATAGAACTTGCACCAGGAGCGGTGCTAGTGTCTAGGACACCCTACAAGATGAGCACACCCGAACTAGTTGAGATTAAATTACAATTAAGAGAAATGATGGACAAAGGCTATATCCGGCCCAGCGTGTCACCATGGGGAGCACCAGTCCTATTTGTGAAAAAGAAAGACGGTACCCTCCGACTGTGCATAGATTATAGACAACTCATTAAGGTAACCATAAAGAACAAGTACCCCTTACCCAGGATCAATGACCTGCTCGATCAATTGGGAGGTGCTTCCATCTTCTCAAAGATTGACTTGAGATCTGGATACCATCAAGTCCGAATCAAGGGTGAAGACATCCACAAAACTACCTTCAGGATGAGATATGGTCACTATGAGTTTGTGGTAGTACCATTTGGATTGACCAATACTTACCACTTTATGTACTTGATGAACAATGTGCTCAACAAATTCCTAGACAAATTTGTACTGGTTTTATTGACGATATATTAATTTATTCCAGGAATAGAGAAGAACATGAGACATCTTAGACTTGTGCTTCAAGTGCTAAAGAGGGCATCAACTCTATTCCAAATTCAGCAAGTGTGACTTCTTTCATAAGCAAATGCATTACTTGGGCCATGTCATATATAAAGAAGGGGTAGCAGTAGACCCCAATAAGATCAGGTCTATCATGGAATGGCCTACCCAAAGGACGTTTAGGACATCGGATCCTTCATGGGCTTAGCGGGGATACTATAGGAGATTTGCCAAAGGATCCTCAAGATTGGTTGTCCAATTCACTGCCCTCTAGAAGAAGGGGCTAAATTCACGTGGACACAAGAATGTGAGAAAGATTTCAATCCTTGACATCTGACCCATGCACCTGTGCTGAATATTGCTGATCCAGCTTGACTTCCCTGGAGTATTGCGAGATATGCATGGAAGGGCTGGATGAGTCATATGTAAGAGGAGATTAGCCAGTCTGCTATAGTCTAAAAATTGAATGAGCATGAAGTCAACTATGTGACCCATGATATAGATATGGCCCGCCATGGTGCACACCTTAAAAATATTGGAGACATTACCTCCTAGGAAGGAAATTTGTACTATGACAGACCACTGTGGTTGCGATATTTTTTTGACCAACCAAAAGTCAATGCTGAGGACAAGCTGGGTGGATGGCCCTCCTTATGAGTTTGATTTGAAATCAAACATATTGAGAAAGGAAAATAAGGTGGCCGATGTCCTTGTAAGAAGTATGAAAGAAACAATTCACCTAGCAGCGGTGAACACCTGTGAGGCGGATGTCAAAGGCGTCAGGAATTCACAAGAAACAGACACATTCTTGGAACAGTGACCTCGCACCTAGAGCAAGAACCAACAGGGATAAAGTAGAGGCTACCATATGATAGATGGAGGTCTGCTAACTACAGAAAGCGGTGTATATTCCAGATTGTGACGACTTGAAAGAGGGTTCATAATGGATGAACTACATAAAAGACCCTATCTTGGTCTGAGGGATACCATAAGATGATCATGACCACCGAGGAAACAATTCTATTGGCTTGGGTTAAAGAAAGACATAGCTAACTATTTAGCTAAGTGCCAAGAATGTAACAGGTAAAAGTAGAACACCGGCACCCAACAGGATTTTTACAACCTCTACCAATCTAGAATGGAAGTGGGAAACCATTTCCATGGACTTCATCACCAGTTACCAACATTGACCAAACAAAATGCCACCATCATGGTAGTGGTGGATAAATTGAGAAATTCCACCCATTTATCCCCGTCAAATCGACTTGCAAGGCAATGGATATTAGCATGTTCAGGAAGGAGATATTTAGACTACATGGTATGCCTAAAGAGATCGTGTCTGACGAAGACATGAAATTTACTTCCAACTTTTGGAAATCCTTGATGGTTGGTCTGGAGACCAAATTACTGTTTAGCACAACCTCTCATCCTCAAACTGATGGACAGATGGAATGAGTGAACCAAATATTAGAGACATGCTAAGGATGCATGTAGTACATCAACCCAGGAAATGGGAAGATTTGCCATCTGGAGTCTCCTACAGCGATGGCTGCAAGAATCCTTAAGGATGAGTCCATTTGGAGTCCTCTATGGTAGGCCGTGCAACACTCCCAGTCAGATTTGGAGTAATCCTGTAAACAGAGTTACTATTGGGACCCGACATGTTGAAAAGAAATGGAACAACAAGTAGTTGAAATAAAGCGAGAACACGAAGGTCACTCAAAAGCAGACGAGGAAAAGAGATTCGCCGTCGAAGAGAGCTCCCAAAGAGTTCAAGACAGGTGATCATGTCTATCTCATAGTTAGGCTTAGGAAGAGTTCCCTAAGGATGGGAGCTTGTGCCAAGTTGGCACCTCAGTAGTATGGACCCTTTGAAGTTATATATAAAGTGGATTTTGTAGCCTATAGGCTAGCACTTCCTCCACGGTAAAAGCACATAATGTTTTCCATGTTTCATTATTGAAGAAATATGTATACGAACCTAATCATATAATTGATTGGTCTGTGATCAGGTGGAACAAGAGGGAGAATTCTGCCAGAACCTCAATGCATAACATATAGGAAGGAGACCCCACTCCAAGAGGCCCGGGTGTTTCACGAGGTCCAGGTGCGATTGGAAACATTTTGGCCTAGATGAGGCTACTTGGGGAAATGGAAGATGCCATGAAACATGCATATCTGATTTTGTTTACTTCTGTACATACGTATCATGATACATAGAAACATCGAGGACGATGTTCCTTTAAGAGGAGGAATTGTAACACCACATTTCCCCCACCGGTCTGGAAAAATAACTATATTGGCCAAGAACTATATCAAACACAAAAGATGTGAATGTTTGATTTGACAAACCTTGTATAGAAGGTAGATGAATGTAAGAATTATGTTATGATTATGTGTTGCATCATTGCTGGGAGGAGGGATGTGCTAAAACAGACCACCATGATGGATAATGAGAGGTAGTGGAAGGGACTTGGAATGGTTGCAGCTAACTTCCATTGAGCCAATATCGTATTGGTTTTACTTGCTCAAAGATCAAATAAACTCTCTGACCTTGGAATGGATTTCCTGTCATATTGTTAGGTGGGGAGGCTCCTCAAAATCTAATGAGGGGATACTTGAATTGAACTGCCCATCTGTAACAACTCCCAGACGTGATCCTCATCTTGTTTCTACAAGATCCTACAAGATCCTCATCTTGTTTCTCATCTAAATCATTAGCTTTTCCAAGGATTGGTCCTTGCTCTGGTTCATAGATATGAAATTTTGACTCCTCTTCCATGGATCTCTATACATATTCATCCTCTCCGATTTTATCCTCTATCTTCAACTAGACATTTAACGTGTGTTTCAAATTCCTAGCAAATAATTTCACAATAGGACACTTGACCTTTCTTCTCAAACTCCAACCATATTTTTGGTTGTCCTAAAATTTTCCCTATAGAAGCTTCATCATATCACTAAGTTGTTCCTTCATCTCAACTATCTCTATGTCAAATTCCTCATCACTCATATTTATGTGGCTTCTTTCCTCCGAACCCTTCATTTTCATCTATAGTCATCTCCATCTCTCCGAGCTTCATAATGATCAATAGTGAGTTGAAAATAGCCTCTGCAGTAACAAGTCTATTTCACTGATGCAATACCTCACCAAGTTTCTCTTGAATTTGACCTTTTGGTATTCTTTGGGTTTTTTCAACTAGAACCTTTTGAGTTTCCTATGCTCCTCTAAGCTTATACAATTCCTTTCACATTCTTTTGAGAATTTCACTTTTCCTCCATCTTTCTAGTTATCATAGCTTCCTCTTGTTGTGAGGGTCCTCTTTACACAACTTCTTCTCTCTCTTGTTGCTACCCGCACAACACATACTCTGCCAGAGTTACAATATCAAAACATCATTACCTGCAACTTTTTCCTTTGCAAATCTTGAATTGATTCTTCTCCTTTGATATATAACTGTTATTGGATAAATCCGTAAGTGCATACACAAACCGATCTCCTAGATCCACCGGATCTAGAACAAAATAGGACATAATATATAAACCTAGACCTAACTATTGAATTAAATTAGAAGCGAGAAGAAGAGACATGCGCTTGTAATCGCTGTAATCGCTGTTGCTCCTGCTTCGCTCTGGTGCTCTTGCGCTGTCAAAATCAAAACATCTAAAGGCAGCCAAAGTGAAAGAAATCCTATATATATCCAATAGCTAATCTGTAGTATGATCAAGGAGTTATACAATAAAAATGAATCTAACTATGGGAAGAAAAACATACTGTATCATATTAAATGTAAAGAGAGATTACAACCATTGCCCTTATGTCATGGAGTCCCTTCCAGCTGTCCTTCGTTCCCCACACTTCTTGCTCCAGGATTCTGAAACCATAGATCGATAGCTTCTCACAATCTATCTTGACAAAGCAAATCTCAAGCTATAATGACTAATAATTCCAAACCAAGAACCCCTTCATGAAACCACTCTTCTTTTATAAGTTGAAGGGATAAGGTGAGAGTTAGGATGATCCACTAAATCATGAAAGTGAGTAAGATCCAAACCATTCGGATGCCACCTCACCATAGAAGCTTCTCCTTCTAGAAGATTGGCGAAAACACTCATTTTTCCCACATGATGGAATTATCGCACCCTAGCTATAGTGCAACCTGCGAACTGTTAGCACCCTGGCTATAGTGCAACCTGCAAGCTGTTCGCACCCTGGCTATGGTGCAACCTGCGGTGGTCATTCTCACACCACCTGCCTATATAGCAACCTGCGAACATCCTTTTTATAAGGTTTTACATAGGAAAATGCAACTTCTTGTCTCGAGACAAGAAGTTTTTCTTCCTTCTCTCTTGAGGAACTTAGGCCACTGACCCCTCTAAAAGGAAACGTATAGGTTAACATCATTAACGATCATAGGGATGACGAAAATAATGTGTAACAATAACCTATCCAAGCTCTGATTTTCTTCTCCCACCTACATCACTCTTACGCTATGATACCAAAAATGATGCCATACAAGGTTCCTAAATCCCTTCAGACTTACTAAGAACCCTCTCCTCCTATGTCAAACTCTAAGCCTTGGAATGGTTACAAGAAACTCTATTCCCTATAGTGGTTAGCATTAATTGGGGAGAACCTTGACTCATGTTCAAACTGGATCAAGGTAAATCACCAATGCTCTAGCACCTATGTGACCTAAGTTCAATTATTGTAAAGAGGAATAACCCCAACATGTGCCTAACTCTATCAATGTTTGTAATTCATTCCCTCTACAAATCGCTACAAGACTGCATACTCTTTCCTTCACGAGAGTGAGGCCTAGTCATCAAGTTCTCGGACTAAAAATCCTCCACAACGTACACCAAATCCCAATAGTGTGAATCAAAACTGAATACTTCACCCAAGACTCTATCAATGTTTGTAATTCATTCCCTCTACAAATCGCTACAAGACTGCATACTCTTTCCTTCACGAGAGTGAGGCCTAGTCATCAAGTTCTCGGACTAAAAATCCTCCACAACGTACACCAAATCCCAATAGTGTGAATCAAAACTGAATACTTCACCCAAGACACATACAAGAATCAATTATTCTGAAAGAATTCCAATAATTCAAGCTTAATAAACAACCATACCTCTATCAGAAACTCTAAAGACAAATTTAGAGGTCTCAATTTTATCTCAACTCGATCTTGTCATATAAGGTCAACAAAAAGGATCACATGTACAACCCATATTTAACTAGGATTTCACAATTTATGTGATTAGACCTATGTAATAACAATACTTTGGACTCTAATTTGATCCCGAAACTTCTAAATTGGTTTAATTTCACCCTTGAGTTTCTCCTTCACCTGTTACCGAATTCATCTTCCTCTACTGGCTTCACACGTCAACTTTTCTTTTTCCCTTACAAAGTTCATATGAACTTATTCTCTCTTGATCTCCCAAGGTGTCCCTTTATGTTGATGCCTCTTAGGATTCAACACTAAAAAAAATGCAGATCCACAATGATTCTTTAATGAATTGTTTGTCCACTCACCATATTCCAAAATGATTCTCTCTTAAACTATCCAAAAGGGAAAGAATCCTCCAATCGATCCATCTGGGATTTTATTAAACCACATTCAACCAATACAAAATGAAAAGTTGGGTTTTCACAGTTACTAGGTTATACACACAAATCCAATTCATTAACCATTCAACACATTCATTCACACAAAATATCAGAGATACATTCATACACTAGATGGAGGCTTAACACAATCCTTCATTAAAATAAAAACTTTGTACATGATTTATGTGATCTAGAAATACCTCCTATCTCTGTAATGGCCCAGTCTACATTTTCTTGGCCACTTCTCTAGCCCTTGCCTCCACCAATATGCCCCACGAACTTACATTTTTATGCATGGAAGATAAACTTCTAGGCCAAAAAAATTCCAAACATATTCCTAAATTCCTGTCACAACTCCATAAAATTTGCAACTAATCCCTTAACAAAATCCATAGATCATGTAACTACTTACTAAATTAAAACCCTAATTACTTGACCTTATCGACTAACTACTCATTGACTAAATCTCCTCTTCTAGAGGTCATTTTACATTCACACGAGGGCTTTGGACTTCTCGATGCTTGAATTATGAGGTGGTTTTTAGGGGAGGAAAGATTCTCTTGCATCAATCATACACTTGTACTTATTTAAAACATGACAACATATGAAAATGAGGATAATCATATAAACAAGAATTAGAACATGGATATGAATGAATGGTAGTTTTTATATGGATTTTTCCCCACTAACAATATGCACTTCAATGAGCTTGACATACTTGGTCTATACAACACTAAACATGCTTCATAACAACTCAAAGTGTCATATGGAACCCTAGCCACAAAACTGTAGTTCATTGAAATTAATTGATCTAGTTACATAGTGACAAACATGTGATTCCATATTCTTATTTATTTTCAAAAAGAAACACTTAGCATTCAAGATACTATGGCAACATTTCCAATAATGTGAATACATAGAACCCTTGAATATGATCATCCAAGGAACAACCAGAAATGGGAACTCATACTTATTAGTTGCATTTACTACAAAATCAGCCTACGTTTTTTTAAATGCTTGTTTCATTCCATAGCTTAAATGGCCTAGTTGTCTTATGGAACTTATCTATTTATGAACTGAATATCCTACTTGATGTGATTATAATAAGAAGTTGATTAAATATTTTCTTTAGTTAAACATTTTTGTTTTCCCGGTTTTTTTATGTTCTTCATGATTTCTGCATTCATGAGCCGCCAAATTACATTGACATATCAAAAAATTAATTCCCATTTACATTGATCCACATTAAATCAGGCCCGAAATTAATTTTTTTAATGAGGACTTCGAAAATCTCCGAAAGCACTAATACATACTTGTATATATTAGGAAAGAGGAGATCCCTTGAGAAAGGAAAAATCTCTATAACCATTGAAGAACATTTCCCTAATTTTCACAAGAAGCAAATCCTTTCATTGTGTGGAATGTGGTTTCAATCAGTTGGAAATAATCCATTCTTGTTACTATTAACTATATTGCTTCATTAAAAACTGATGTTTTGATGCCATCTCACAGAGGAAACATAGGCCATGCAATTAAAGGACCAATCAAATGAAAAATTCCTCATTTTTCCTTGAAATCTTTGATTTTTTTTCCAGGGTATGTATTTATTCTTTTTATATGCCAAAGAATGTCCTTCTAAAACTTTTCTATATAGGGCTAAAACTATAACTCCTAATAGAAGATATAAGTTTCCTTACTTCCTTGAAAAAACAATGTGTGAACAAGGTGCATATGATTCTCAACAAAATATAAATGATTCTTTACTCATTCACATAACAATGTCAGAGCTAGACTTCATAATGTTATTAGGTAGTTGCAGAGATAGAATTCATAATGTTATTAGGTAGTTGCATAATGGGTCACTTGGTCAATGAGAATATAAGAAAAAAAATAAGATTGTGATATTATATATCACCATGTTTCATAATGCATATGCAAATCTCAATAGAGGTCCTTGGTTCTAGTCACTGCTATGGAATAAACACTTTTCATTATAGGGTCCATCCTCATAGACATGCCATATACAAGTATTAAGTATATTGTGTAAAACCACTTTAAAAAACATAAAAGGATATATTCAATTATTTTGGTGGGAAGAGAATGGTCGTGTAAAATTGGTGGAAATGGAAAAATATTTCTAAGCATGTTTTCATTATTTGGTGCTTAGACAATACACAAATTTTGTAATTATAATGAGAATTGGTTTAATATAGTGATACAGTGCTTCAAAGTTATCTATCATTCATTATTTTTGTTTCATATTTAAAAAATTGTTTGAAATTAGTGTAATCCAAACTCAAAAGTTAAAATAATTATGAAACACTTTAAACTTATGATGGTGTATTATTTGTGCATAGTTTCAAATTAAAATAAAAGTGATAATAGTAATTATTGACAATCTCACAAGTGTAAATTGAAGTTCTCAAAAAGTTTTTAAAATAAATAAATTGATGAATAAAAAACTGGCATATTATTCCTATCTATAAGGCTCTATAGTATAATCTAACTAAAACACACGTTCCTATAAACTTTGAAGCAACAAGCTATGAAAGCTATCTTATATCAACTAATTAGACATTCAAAACTATCCTAACATTTCTAGTTATTTGTATTATAATAATTCATCCTAAACTTTTAATATTTCAAGTTTATTATGAAATGTTTTTTTTTTTAAATTAATTTTTGAATTACTATCTAAAATTTTATGTCTTGTAATTTTTTTTTTAATATTTTTAATTGAAATTAATATTAAAATGTTATTAATATAGAATTTTTTATATTTTAAAAATAAAAAATATGATGATGATGATGATGATTAACGTCCACTAAGACCGAATTGGTCTATCAAACCTTAAGAGGGTAAGTGATTACTTGTGATTCTTTAGAATTTTGTTTATGTGCTCGAAAGTAATTAAGAGAAGCTTTCCAAGATCATCATAGTTTTGTTGAGTTAATAGGTTAGGAAGGTTGGTAGTGTGACAAATATTTTGAAAATAAGATCTAATCTGGGTATAGGTTGGACAATCTAAGAGAAAGTGTTTTTCATCTTCAACCTTCTTAGTGTCACAAAGATGACACACTCTTTCATCCCATGGTATTTTAGGAATTGACCAACACTTAGTTTCACTATGGAGCTCACGAGAATTTGTTCTTATCTTAGAAATGTTTATTTTTTTCTTTACACTAGTTAAAATAGATAGATAGTTTTGCTCTTCTAGATTAGGGTTGATTACATCCTTATAATACCTTAACTTTCGTTTTTCCTCTAACTCTTTATCACACCACATTTTCTCCTTAAATTTTGATTTGATGATATTTTTAATAGTATCTTTATTCTACAAAATGGTGTCTTCCATGATTCCCCAATAGTTTAGCCAAGACTGGGCATATTTACGCCATCATCGCTTGAGCCGATGGTGATTATGACTCGATTTTGAAGCAATTTTAGGAAGCCTCTTGTCTTCCATGTTGTTTAACTTGTTCTTATACATTAGGTATCTAGTGATAGTAGTGCTCTCAATGCGGGAGAGGATTGTTTCTAAGAGGAGGATGGGATAGGGCGTATTTCCTTTACTTTTGAGATTATACGTTATAAAATTGTTTTTTATTTTCTCTATCTTTCTCCAGGATTCACGAGAGATACTATAGCCCCAGAATTCACATCCATAAAGAATAAAGGGTGCAACGAGAGTCTCAAAGAGGCGTTTCTTCTTATCTCAAATCCAAAGATCGTCTGAATTACAGTTGTTTTCAAGCCCATAATAAACTTTACATCCCCCAATAATCCTTTTCTCTATGCTATAATTCTAGTTGAGCTTGTGGTGAATATCAAAGCTATATAATTAAGTAGAATATATATATATATATATATATAAAAGAAAGGAAAAATATTTCTAAATATTTTTTAATGTGTGATTTATTTGTTTTGAAATTGAGTAACTAAAATATATTATGAAATGGTAGTTAGAGCATGATCGGGACCTCCAAACTATTAGTATCAAAGAAATGGTTGGTATTCTAGTGATTCTTTGGTGGATATTGAGGTAAATCTTAAGTAATAGATTTGTTATAAATATTGGTTTGAGAATTTTGCAAAACATTAATATTTTAAGTGTATTTATAGTAAGTTTGTCATGTATTTATCATAAATAAATAAATGTGTATGATTTAGGGGAGTTAATTGAATTTGATAAAATTGGATGATGAGAAAAAGCATTTTAAAAACAAAACAAAAATTGTAATTTGGAGGTTTTGACAATAAAAGTAAAATAAAAGTAATAGTAATAATTATTGACAATGTTACAAGTGTAAATTGAAGTTTTCAAAATGTTCTTAAGACTTTAAAGTAGCAAACTATAAAATCTGTCTGATATCACTTAATTAAACATTCAAAAGTATTATTACTTTTCTAGTTATTTGTATTATAATAATTCATCCTAAAGTTTTAATATTTCAAGTTTATTATGAAATGCTTTTTAAATTCATTTTTGAATGACTAAGTTTATATAGTTTTCCTAGTTTTATTTATTTATTTATTTGTAATTGAGATTAATACCTAGATTTTATTAATGTAGAATTTTTAAGATTTTAAA
>SNQJ01S0164270.1:843-21228 GCA_010110895.2 Picea sitchensis | reverse complement strand
TAATCCTTTAGGATTACCTTATTAAATTAATTATAATTTATAATCAAGGGTCGTTACACTTGCCAACTATCACCGAGAAGATTTAAGTGGTGAACAACGATGAGTCTGATTAGGCCGTGGTGGAACAAGCTACTATCGGCCTTTTCTCGTTTAAACCTTTTTGACATTTTATAAAGGCTACGTTGGAAGTAAAATGGCATATTCAATGGATAACCCATAAAATTCATTAACAGTCGAAGGTGATAAAGAAAAACCAGTCCATATCAACCCTCACAGATCATGAATTATTTAACCACTATCAACAGATCATGACACCTTGGTTTAAGCGTGGAAATCGGCATACCTCTGTCACAGGATGTGACCTTTCGCGAGACGAACAGTAGTGGCCATGGCACCTCCTCAACTTTAGAATTTTTAAACCACCGCTGGCCCATGGCTGCTAACCTTGTGGCAGAGCTAATGAACTCTTCACTGATTTCAAGTTGTATGTCACCTATCTTGGCCCTACACCCATCAAAAGTCAGGGCGAACTATTGTGCAACAAATAGATTAAAACCCTCAAACCTCTGTACAAACGTGAGCCAACCATTATCTTGCAAATATTTCTGGGCGTTATCGAATAGTAGCAAGGCTTGACTACCATTCGGTTCAATTCGCACCACTGGTGCCATAAAGAAGAGCACACGGTGGTCAATGTGAACGAACCAGGGTTTGAATCATAGCATACACAGGAGAAGAATGCTCGAAGGGTTACCCGATGCTAGCAGAGTCGAAACAGGGATAGGGGTAAACATTAATGACATCATGCGAAGGTGGTGGAGATATTTCTGTCCATGCAGAATAGTCATTACCAATGGTACAACCATCGGCGCTTTCCACTATTCAAATCACAACGCATATGTTTTACAATTATGCCATTTCAATGAATCAATCAAAACCTTTGGTAAGTGGATAGACCAATCGCGCAATCAAAATTTATGCCACAGTTTTAAAACCAAACACACAAATCGAAACCAATACCAAGGGTTTGACTATGCGACATGCGGTGTATAGAACGATTCATACCAAAAATTTAACCAATATGCCAATGCGCTTTTATGTATACCAATGACCCAAGTGGATTGATCAAATAACATGCAAATCCAATCCCCAATGTATCACAACCTTAATTACTCATGAAACGAAATTACATAATCAATCAAAGAATGTCCAATGAGTACAGATCAGAAGTTTTTGCCAACTGCATAATGATAAGTAAAATATAAACGCAATGGGCATATCGACAAGAATGATAACGAAAAATTCAATAATGATTTTCATGCGACTTCGGAAGACCAAGTTTTCACGCTTACAGTCGTGAAAACAAAATGAAGGTAAGTGTGCAAATAGCACAAAAATAAAAGTGTTGTTTATTTGAGAATTTCGACGAAAAAATTAAGGTTTGCAAAACATTGGTGTAGGCAGCTTATAAGGACAGTAGAAAATGTGAATTGGCTGCCAACAATGGCGACACACTGGTAGAAGAAGTTATCTCTGCCAA
The DNA here is from genome assembly GCA_010110895.2 of Picea sitchensis. Classification (NCBI taxonomy): domain Eukaryota; kingdom Viridiplantae; phylum Streptophyta; class Pinopsida; order Pinales; family Pinaceae; genus Picea; species Picea sitchensis. The sequence goes on along the minus strand of SNQJ01S0164270.1, from coordinate 19,688 downwards.
AAGAAAACAAATTCAGATTAGGATAGCAAAGATAATTCCAACTCAAAAATAACAACCAGAAAATTGTATAAACATCATCATTAACCAACTATTCCAGCAGTTTGTTAAAAGATGAAAACAGATAACAGTCTTAAGACCAGTGAGTCATGATGTTAAAGATAAAATCTCAAATATTGTTGACAGAGCCACTACTGCCAGCAGGCATCCATAGCATCGACAGGGTTGTCATTTATCCCACTCTGACATCCGTATCCTGCCAAGAAGTTCCAGATCAGAATAAAGGACATTAAGAGGTTCTTTATTTGCAAATTTTCATATACCCGACATTGCTTCGCTACCAGCGGGCCTGTTCAGTACCTCGACGAAGTTGTCTTGGCATCATGCATGCATTTACCCACTGCCAGCAGACCTGTTCAGCATCCCGGTGGGTTTACAAGCACTTCCCATAGCTCTTATTAATAATTTGTTTTGTTTTGTTTTTCTCAGTTATATAGTTGAGCGGGGTGACGCTGAAAATCATGATATTTTAACATATTTTTTCAGACCTCATCGGAATTTTTTAGGATTGTCCTTTATTAAGATCCAGAGATGGTTCATTTACAAAACCAACTTACTAAGGCAAGGAGACATCTTCTGATTCATTCCCTCAAGGAATAGGGATAGCGTAAAAATATAATAGATGATCACAACAATCTTTACTCAGAGATCGAAATCAGTCAACTTCTTTCAAACAACATACTTTTTGCCACTACAAATATAAATTTCAGAAATATACCATTGATGTTTATGAAATTTTCTTAGCAGTTATTTCAGCGAAGGAATTTTCTGTTTTCTTTGTCTGAAAAGCTCAGTATATAGGTATGTGTATTTCCAAAAAAACACAAGCTAATAAACTCAAAGGAAAAATTAAAAACAAAAAGAAAATGAAACCAAACAAAAGCAAAATATGTACATAATATACAAGGGTTGTTGTCAAGCAAAGTATCTTTTTAAGGCTTGGCCATTCACCGGATAGGTGTCAGGCTGCCCCTCTAGATTTTTCAATCGAAAAGAACTGGGACCCAACTTTTCAGCAATTAAAAACGGTCCAAGCCATAAGTTTTGAAATTTTGTGTGTTCTCCCTTTCCCTCATGTGGTTTGTCCCATTTCAAGACGAGATCACCTACCTCAAAATTCCTATCAGAAGAAGAGTTAGAATCGAACCATCTTTTAACCAATAGTTGATGCTGATCTAACTTACGATTGGCTTGGGCTCTTACCTCTTATAGCTTCATCAAAGCGTTAATTCGGTTTTCCAAAGGGGGACAATCTTCTTCTTGGATTTTCTGTGACAACTGAAGTGAAGGAAGAAGAATGTGAGGTGGCATAATTGCTTCTCTGCCATAAACGAGAAAAAAGAGGGAGTTACCTACAACAGCTTTTGGTGTTACCCTATCAGCCCACAGTGCGTTTAACAATGCATTGTGCCAATTCTTGTGATTTTCAACCACTGTTCTCTTGATGATTTTAATCAAGTTCTTATTTGTTGATTCTGCCAATCCGTTGCCCTGGGGGTAGTAGCTAGCAGAATACTTCAATTTAATTCCTTTTTCAAAAGCGAACTCGCTCATCTCAAGAGAGTAAAAGTAAGAAGCATTATCGAATATTAAATAGTCAGGGATACCAAAACGAGTGATAATATTTGAATTTAGAAAGGCAATTACCTGACTGGTGTTGATAGTTCTTAATGCAGCAGCTTCAGACCATCGGCTAAGGTAATCTGCGGTTGTCACAATAAACTTGTGTTGTTGTGAGGATGAGGGGTTGATCGGACCTATGATATCAAGGCCCCACTGCTGAAAAGGAGAGTCTACTGAAATGGCCTGCAAAGGAAAGGCTGGTTTTTGTAACCGCCCTGATGCTTTCTAACAAATAAAACACTTACGACACAAGGCATGGGTGTCTCTAAAAAGCGTGGGCCAGTAATAACCGGCTCTTAAAACCTTATGGGTTGTGGTATCACCACCAAAATGGCCACCATCTTCTCCTGCATGCAACTCTAGCAAGACTTTCTTTGCTTCGTCCTTTTGAAGACAGCGCATCAATACGCCGTCAAAACTTTGACGAAACAGTATACCATTAACCAGATGAAAGGAGGCAGAATTTAATCTCAACACTCTTCTTTTAGCAGGATCCAGGTGACGGGGGGCTGACCCATGTTCAACATAATCTTATATCGTCATACCAAGGACTGACAAGGTTTTGTGCGCGACAGATTAGATTTTGATCGTGTTGTCCTAGGTTTGACGTATCGATTTCTTCTTGTTGTCCTGATGTTGAATCAACAACTAACTTGCATAACCCTTGGCCTCACACTATATGAGCTGGGGTGATTTCTAAGCCGTACTCCTGCAAGGAGGTGACCCAGTTAGCCCTCTTTTCACCTAGTTCCTTTTGCACTAACAGGTTCCTGACGGTTGGGTAGGGGACAATGACTTCCGTCCTTGACTTCAAAAGATAGTACCGGAAGTGCTTGAATTCTTTGAAAACAGCATAGGCTTTCCGATCTATCGTTGGGTAATTAAGTTCAGCGCCTTTTAAGGTAGAGCTCATAAAGGCAATGGGTACTTCATTTTTTTCGGCATTCTTTTGGGTTAGGAGGGCGGCATAGGAACGGTCAGAAGCAAAAGTGTAGAGTGTAAAGTCTTGAGAAAAATTGGGGCTCATGAGAGACGGGGTGTCTATTCTGGCCTTCTTTATTGCATTAAAAGCTTGATTTTCTAGGGGTCCCCAGTGGTATTGGGTGTCTTTCTTAATTAGGTTCTGCAAGGGTCTGACCATTTCGGAGAAGCTGGGGACAAATCTTCTCACAAAGTTAATCTGGCCTAAGAAAGACTGCGTAGATTTTTTGGATGTAGGAGGGGGAAGTTTTGCGATGACTTGAGTCCTTTCGGCGTCGATAATCATCCCAATAAATCCTAGGAGTTTACCATGTTCTACTGCAAAGATGGATTTCTTAGGATTCAAGGATATGTCGTATTTATGACATCGTTGTAGAACGGCTCGTAAGTGAGCTAGATGATCGTTTTTTTTTTTAGAAAATACAGTCACATCATCTAAGTAAACTACAACAGACTGATTGATTAAGCCTAGGAAAGCAATGTTCATTGCTCTCTGAAAAGTGGCACCAGCATTAATCAATCCAAAGGGCATTTTTTGATAAGCATAAGTGCCCCACGGGGTACGGAAGGTAGTTTTAATTTGGTCTGGTGGAGACATCAGGACTTGGTTGTACCCCGAGAAACCATCCAGTAAGGATAGCCTCTCAGAACCAGATACCTGTTGAAGGATCTGTTCCATGGGTGGGACAGGATAATTGTCTTTATCAGACGCTCTATTAAGGTTTCGTAAATCGACACAGAGTCGGATATCCCCACTTTTCTTCCAGACTGGGACAAGGTTAGAAACCCATTGAGTGTGCCTAACAGGAAAAATTATCTTAGAATTTAGGATTTTATTCAATTCTTTTTGAACGGTCGGTTCCAGCTTAGGGTGCATTTTCCTCAGTTTTTGTTGAAAGGGTAAGGTTTGGAGCTTCATAGGAATGACATGTTGTATGATGTTAGGGTCAAAAGTTTTAAGATCATCATACGTCCATGCAAAGACATCTTTAAATTATTTGAACAATTTGATAAAGGCAAATTTTTCTTGTTCAGAACATCCTAGCCCTAGATTAATGCACTGAGGATTGTCCTTAGTTCCTAAGTTTACCTTTTCATAAGATAACGAGGAACTATTGGTTTTACAGTTGACCGTCTTTTTAAATTTATCTTGAAGATCATAAAACTTCTCTAATCTAACTACAGATTTAGGGATTGAGTTTACCATATCCGATGAAGATTCAAGAGTTCTCGGGCCTGGTATTACCGTGAAATCGCACAAATTGTCGTCGTGCGTGTGTTCGTCTATCACCGTGCCTTGAAAGGTTTCTTCCATGTGCAGAAAGTTAATAATCTGTTGATCGTCGTCAAAGACTCTCCAGTTCGTGATGTTGTCAGGTATTGATGGTCTGAATAACAGCTCAACGGAGAATGCATCTGGGGACAAGCCTTCTGTAGGAAGAAGTTTAGAGGCTACATTAGCTAATAGATCTACTTCAGAGTTATTCAATCTAGGAATAGAATTTATATTGAAAGAAGAAAATTTATTCATTAAATTCCATACCTCAGATTGGTAGCTTTTGAGATGCGGAGACAGACAGTGGATAAAATCTCTTACCTGTCTAACCACTATTTCGGAGTCGCCAAAGATGGTCAAATTTTGAATGTTCATATCCGAAGATTTTCTGAGACCTTGCAGTAAAGCCTCATACTCTGCAGTATTATTAGTACATTCAAATTCTAACCTACATGCAATCAATTTTTTGTTACCTGCCGAATCGATAATAACGCAGCCTGCACCAGCTCCTTCTTTGGACTTTGACCCGTCAAAATAAAGAGACCAAATTTGATTTCCATTGGGTACATGAGACCGTTGCGTGGAAGTTGTTGGCTGCACATATGCTACAATCTCGGACTTATGTTCTGGATTGGTGATAGCTGAAGCCTCGGCCATGAAATTTCCGAAAAAGGTGTCCATCCCTTGTACTTCGGGTGAATCAGAAGAAGGTGTAAATGGTTCGTTGGGATCGTTCAAATCTGTGACTGTGAACTTAAGGTAGCGTTCATGATTTACCTTGATCTTGTTAGGCTTGTCGTTCTCTGGAAGCCATAGGTGAGACCAATCTGTCGCGAAATAACCATGTAGTTGCTCCGACCAGTCCCTGCTTAAAAACAGACCATACACTTCTGGAATATCCACAACAATTATATTAATGACTTGATGAACCTTGAGGTTAGACGATAATCTAATAAGCACATTCTTTAGTTCGCATATAACTTTAACATTGGTCCGATCAAGTTGTATGATTTTTAAAGTAGAGGGTTCAACTTCTGCGTTAATCTTCTGGAAAATAGACCATGGCATCACATTAGATGACGCTCCTGAGTCTACCATAAAATTGTGCACGTTTCCATTAAAGATTTCGAAAGTTAACAAAAATGGAGGCACATTTTTGCGAGTACTAGCAGTGGTAGCTTGTGGCTTTTTACTCGTAGTTTCTAAAGCTACTTTATCTACATTATTTACATTACTTACATTTCTTACAGGAAGGCTTCCTTTATCTTGAGGATCAAGATTATTTTTAGTGGAAATATTCTGGGGAACTTTGTTCTACACAACCTTATTACCACTTGAATTACCATTTTTGCCATTCTCTGAGATATTCTGTAACATTTTTTGTAGCAGAAATGGAAATTTCAATAACTCATAAACAGAAATGTTAGCTCTCAACTTTTTAAGATCTTCAACTACATCATAATCTAAGTTGGGGTTCACATTGCTCTGTTTAGTCTCAGCTGGTTTAGATTGCTTTGGAGGAAAAGTTGTAGTGTTTTCGGAAGAAGGTTTGTTTGTTGTCTTACTCCTGGTATTATAGGGGTGTACTGTCTCGAAGTTATCTTGAAAGATGCTATCCGAGAAGTGTCCAAAAATGTTTGGAGAAGACTCCTCTTCTTGAACTATCTCTTGGTCAACTACCTCCTCAGGAATCGCAGGAGGTATCAAGTTATCTTGGGCTTCTAGAATTGTTTGAAGGGCACATTGTAGACTTTCTAGATTAAGGCCTTCGGTGTTTGGATTAGGTTGGCTGGTAGGAAAAGGCTTCCGAAATAAGGGTTTGTAAGGCCCTTTGCTCGAGGAAGCTTCTTCGGTTGTCCTTTTTAAATCTATAACTTGATTTGACAGTTTTTGAACAACTTTAGTTAAGTTTTCTAAATCAGAGCTTTCAGGTTGTGTTTTACTTTGAGTAGGTCTGGGGAGGATTTTGATCTTCTTTTTGGAAGAAGAACTAGTCTCTGTTTCGTTGCTAGTAGATTCTTTAAGACTAAGTGTGTCTTTTTCAATCTGGTTGGCCTCCTCGAAGGCTTCTAACAACGTGGATTTCTTAGATCGTTTAACCCAAATAGCTATACTTTGATGCAAAGCTTTAGTGTAGTACGCTATTATAAGATTCTCGACAGGCATGGAATCAGCAGGGATTCAGTTTTTAAGTGTTAAGAATCTTTGATTAAAGTATTTAACTTTTTCTTTTGGGTTCATTCTTAAGTTAGAAAGGTCCATGACTAGGACTTCCGGAGGCTTACCGTCTCCGAACTTTTCCAAAAAGCATGACTCAAACTTTTCCCAAGACACGATGGTATGGGGTTATTGGGCAAAGTACCATGTGGATGCATTGCCCTAGAAAGTATAGGGGAACAACCTACAGACAACGTCTTCATGCTCAATATTGCAGAGTCTTATGGCTAACATAAAAATTTTAATGTGATCTTCAGCGATCTGTTTTGAGTCAGGGTCAAACTTGGGAAGACATTTCTCTAGATGTTTAGGTAAGGGATGTTGAGCTCCAGGTACAACTACAGCATCCTGATCAAGCCAAGGTCTAGCAGGGTTGTTCTGATTTTCCATTGGTGTAGTGGGTGTGGAAGGCGGAGAAGGGGAATTGCCTTCATTAGAGGAATCTCCTCCAGAAGAGGAAGGCGATGATGGAGGTGGTGAAGGAGGTATCCTAGATCCTCCTCCAGTAGGATTTAGGATTGGATCTGTAGGATTCACAGTGAGATCAGTGCCTCCTAATTGTTCTCTGATATCAGAGAAATCCAAAGGTTGATCCAATGGATGGTTAGGTTGCCTCAAACGAGCTAAGGCACTATGAGTTCTTATAAGAGATTGACGGACAATCTCTTGGATGTCACCACCTGTAGTATTAGGGGTTGTTGGCTCAACTGTGATCTGTGGATCATCAGTTGATGTAGTTGTTGTTTGAAGGGGAATATTATCATTCGAATGGCTTCTAGTCACTATAGGTGAGTTATTAGGTGGTGGAGGAGTCTTGCGACCACCTCGTGCCATTAATTAATTTCAGGCCCTCCTTCTAGCGCCATTTGTTGACGGGCGAAATTGACCGTCTGTCAACTGGGAGAGTGGATTGGTCTGGGGTTGTCTAAATAACCCAAGTCATTTGGAATGAACCACCCTAACAGGTTTAGCGGCTCCGTTAGCTGATCTCAGTCCTAAGAAAACAAAAAGAAAACTACTCTAAAAAAACTAATCTAACTAAAAATAACTATTAAAATAAACTAACAAACTAATCTAATTAAAAATAACTATTAAAACAAACTAAACAAATCTAACTATTCTAATCTACTATCTAATACTATGCTAACTCTAAGAAATTAAATATTCTAACTACTAACTGAAATAAATCTTATTCACAAAATGTACAATATTAACAATTTATAGATTTGAATGAAAACCTGAAAAATTCATTGTATTCTGTCCTAAGACAGGGAGAGCTATTGTTTTTTTATTTTTATGATTTTATGAAAAAGAAATAAAATAAAAACTATCTAAAATAAACAACTAATATACTAACTCTAACTACAAATCTAAACTACACATAAATCTAACTAAACTACTTAAACTATACTAACAAATAAATCACAAACTGACCTGGAGAAACGCTCCAGGTTTGTCCTGTATGAAATGATTGTCTTAGTTGATCGGAGGGAGAAAACCCGCACCAAATTATCCAGGCGCTCCTTGTAAACAGAAAGTTGAAGTTCTCTTCAAATATGATTACAGGACAAACAAGACATAAAAATTACAACAATCTTATGATTTATAAATCTTCACAGTTAGATAAATCTGTATGCAAAGATCTATACTAAATGATTCAATTAACGAAGAAGAGAAATCTGTCATTCATTAACTGAAACAAAGTAATTGCTGTATTTTTTAAATAATGAAAGAGATCAGATATGGATAACACATTAAACAAATCACATCATCCTGCAATAGATTATGATAACTAAAGTAGTCTATAATCAACTGCAAACTGACATGCATAAACTTGAAACAAAAGATTGATATATTGAAAGTGAAAGTTGTAGCAAGACATCAACTCTTGTCTCAGTCTGTATCAGAAATCCATAGCCTGGTTCTCCCACAAGTGAGGATGCTCCTTATTACAAAAAATAATAAATATTTAAAGACCTCCTACAGGGTAAAACATCCCTATAGGAGTTATCAAAACTGTTTACAGAAAATATGGGAAAATATCCCAAGTCTGACTAAACTAGGAACCTAAAATAAAAACTATATCACACAAGTATATCCTAGACTGTCCAGCATCCCCAATGCAATTCGAATGTACCTGAAAGAGGTCAAAAAAGGACAAGTTAAGAGGATATTTTGTTGATGAAAATGATAAAAATCTAATTCTAAAGACTAGCTACAGAATCTTGCGATTCTATAGCTAGTCTAAATCAGACACAGAATCAGCATTAAAATCAATTCAAATCTTTAAAGAATTAAACTCAACTATTAACAAGCATCTAATAGCTATTTGAAAAACAAATGAATCATTCAAATTGAAATTGTTATACTAATTTGAGATCAACACAAGACTAAGATCAATCAAACGACTACAGAGATGCATATACTCTGTTTCGTTTGTTGTCACAAAATCGGGTAAACGGAAACATATTGGATAACCCACAGTAATGAAATTGATTCATAACCAATTGAAATAAAAAATAGTTGCTTCAGCTATCCACAAAATCACTTCGAATCCAAACCAAATTAACAGGATCATTTTCTCAAATTGATCACAATATATTAAACACATCAAACGATCCATGTTATTAGCGAATCAAATCAAAACTGGTATGTAAACGAAATCATAATGGATTCAATCGGTTGATAACAGGGTCTGTGGAATTCACCCAATCGTTTATTATTACCAATTGGGGGCAGACGAAATCGATTGAATTTCAACGAAATTATTACTAGAATTCATTTCAAAACGAACTATTAACCAAATTTCATCATACGAATTCGATAGAGGTAACATAAGTCGATCTGATTTAACAAACTCGTTTTGAAAATTAAAATCAACAGAGCACCATCAAGTCTATTTTCGACACGAGTCCAGCTCATAAAAACAATCATGCTAACTCCAGATACGCAGCAATCCAATCAAAACAAGAGTGAACCGAACAGTTGGAGTTTGACATAGTCAGTGTGAATCAAAATAGTTCCATGATTTCGGCGAAGATATCTTTTTCACAGGATAAATGAGAATATCGTTTTCATACAAAATAGAGTCGTTCTTTCCAAATCGGAGTCGAACAGAGTTGTATTCCTGATTTAGAAGATTACATCTCATAGCATATTAAAATATCATAACAATCAAACTCATGAAATCGTTTCAAAATCACACCATAGAATCAGAGCCGATATAATCCAACCATAACGAAATCATACCAAATCAAAACATGGTCGTGCTCTAAGTTTAGCATGAAAATCTCCTGTACAGGTCAGGTACAAACAAAATCCAAGCGAAAGAAAACACCATTGATCACATTAACTCACACCAACAGACAAACAAATCAAACCGAGTGACAACCAATCAATTGCTAAACGGGGCACGATCAAATCATGTAACCAAATCATAACTTAATTTAATTTTAGCAAAACGAAACAAATGTACAGGATGAACAACATAACCGTTTTTTATATGGCTATAATAGAGTCATTTCGAACAATAGACAGAGCAATTTGAAAACCAAACTCAATTCATTATATTAATCTTAGCAATTCACAAAACGAAAATGATATCAAAATTCATACCTGGATGATGAGCAGACAACTTGATCATGACATTTTGTAATTCACGAAGGCTGTAGCTGATTCGACATTCCTAAATACGATGGAACCAATAGTTTTCTGCTTCTTGTCATTTGCTTGGAGCTTGTCCCTTTGGCTTGTCAACACTGTAACTTGGTTTTCCAGTGATTTGATTTTCGACTGTAATAAGGGGACGTCGGTATAGTAGCATTCCAACCACACATTACATTGGTCGCATGACGACTTCCTAGGCTTCGAAATTGCAGGTGAGGGTTTGGTTAAATCACCAAGGGTTTCACTAGGAAGCTTGATCCCTGGGTAACTAGGATTGTTCTTTAAGCACGGGGGCAAATTAGAAATGAAGTCATAGGGTGGCTCGGAGAACAGACCTTGGGAGTAAGGGTACTCACTAGCTAGGAAGCATTCGATGTCAGAGTCTGAGTCTTCACTGAGGACTATGGGCTTTTGCTCAGCACTAGGTTTAGGTTTATTCCTAGCAAGTCTCGATATAAGTCGAGCATTCTTTTTTCCTTTGCCGTCGACAGTAGGGTTTCCTTTAACCTTCTTGGTCACGAGATTTTTAACAACCTCAAACTTCTCAGTTATAACGTCATGTAGATCGATATCAGGGTCGACTGAGGGTTTGGGAGAGGGCAGTAGGACATGGAAAGGCACGGGTGGCTCGAACTTAGTTTTGCTAACCATGGGCTTGTCAATTTGGACAGGCTCTGTATCAGCAAAACCATTTCGAGAGATAAAATCTTGCCAACTATCACCGAGAAGATTTAAGTGGTGAACAATGATGATTCTGATTAGGCCATGGTGGAACAAGCTACTATCGGCCTTTTCTTGTTTAAACCTTTTTGACATTTTATAAAGGCTACGCTAGAAGTAAAATGGCATATTCAATGGATAACCCATAAAATTCATTAACAGTCGAAGGTGATAAAGAAAAACCAGTCCATATCGACCCTCACAGGTCACGAATTGTTTAACCACTATCAACAGATCATGCCACCTTGGTTTAAGCATGGAAATCGGCATACCTCTGTCACAGGATGTGACCTTTCGCGAGACGAACAGTAGTGTCCATGGCACCTCCTCAACTTTAGAATTTTTAAACCACCGTTGGCTCGTGGCTGCTAACCCTATGGTAGAGCTAATGAACTCTTCACTGATTTCAAGTTGTATGTCACCTATCTTGGCCCTACACCCATCAAAATTCAGGGCGAACTGTTGTGCAACAAATAGATTAAAACCCTCAAACCTTTGTACAAATGTGAGCCAACCATTATCTTGCAAATATTTCCAGGCATTATTGAACAGTAGCAAGGCTTGACTACTGCTCGGTTCAATTCGCACCACTGGTTCCATAGAGAAGAGCACACGGTGGTCTATGTGAACGAACCAGGGTTTGAATCATAGCATACACAGGAAAAGAATGCTTGAAGGGTTACCCTATGCTAGCAGAGTCGAAACAGGGATAGGGGTAAACATTAATGACATCGTGCGAAGGTGGTGGAGCTATTTCTGTCCATGCAGAATAGTCATTACCAATGGTACAACCGCCGGCGTTTTCCACTATTCAAATCACAATGCATATGTTTTACAATTATGCCATTTCAATGAATCAATCGAAACCTTTGGTAAGTGGATAGAGAAATCGTGCAATCAAAAGTTATGCCATAGTTTTAAAACCAAACACACAAATCGAAACCAATACCAAGGGTTTGACTATGCAACATGCGGTGTATAGAACGATTCATACCAAAAATTTAACCAATGTGCCAATGCGTTTTTATGTATACCAATGACCCAAGTGGATTGATCAAATAACATGCAAATCTAATCCCCAATGTATCACAGCCTTAATTACTCATGAAACGAAATTATATAATCAATCAAAGAATGTCCAATGAGTACAGATCAGAAGGTTTTTCCAACTACATAATGATAAGTAAAATGTAAACGCAATGGGCATATTGACAAGAATGATAACGACAATTCAATAATGATTTTCATGCGACTTCGGAAGACCAAGTTTTCACGCTTACAGTCATGAAAACAAAACGAAGGTAAGTGTGCAAATAGCACAAAAATAAAAGTGTCGTTTATTTGAGAATTGCGACGAAAAAATTAAGGTTTGCAAAACATTGGTGTAGGCAGCTTATAAGGACAATAGAAAATGTGAATTGGCTACCAACAAGATCTCAATATTTTCAACTCAATCAAAGATCACAATATTTTCAACTCTTGTTTTTGCCTCTCTTATAACACTCTTAAGGTTAAATTTTGATTCTTCGATTGCTTGATTATATCCATATGTTGCAATTTTAAAATATGATATTTTTCTCATAGATTGGAAATTACTTTCTCACGCTATGATAATGGGATAACTACTTCTCTATTGTATTCATCTATAGTTCTTCACTTCATGATTTATACCTTCACTTCCTTGAGTGTATATAGTAAGTCATATGTACTTCTCCCAACAATTCCCATACTAGTAAGATCTTAGGTATCTTCCATTCTTGGTGTAGGGCTAAGTGAATGAGTTCTTTCTTTCTTTGCTACATGGGCTCTTGTCCTAGATCTTGGATTATTTATTTTTATATTTCTTATCACTATTGTGCTTTTCTGATCCAGAGGATGGGGGTTTATATATGGTATGATCCCCCTATATCCAATAATGTGGTAGCAATATCTTCAACTATATCCTTAATTTCTATACATTGAGTCCCATGTTATCCCTGATCTATTCTCTTCATTATTGTTCTCTTCTTTTTAGTGCTAGTGCCAGCCTTGTCCACACTCATTTTTATTTCTTATCTCTAATGTAGGGTGTGTGTCCACATCTCTAATAATTTATAGGGTTGTAAACTATTCATCACTCAGTAATAGGATTCTATATCATGAAATTGTGTGTGGGTGTCTTTATAATTGATCACAAATGAGTAGTTTTACAATCCCATGATGGGATTAGGCTAATGGTTTCCCTCCTTGTATTTTGTATCATCTTTTTGAGTCACTAGAGAAAAATGTGGAACACTTATATGTTTTCTTTACATATCAAATGTGAGTAATACCTTGATTTATATAATAATATGATGGACCCCTAGATTACCATTTTTACCCATCCTATTGCCATGTATTATTAATGTATTTTCCTCAAAGACTTAAGACTTTCCTAAGAATTCTTGTTTTAATTATATAAATTGTGAACATATGACAATAAGATAATGAGATCCCATAGGGGAATAACTAAAAAATAGATGAGAAGGAAGCATACAATTTTGAACTAAAAGTCATGGTGGGGCTAATGGGGCTCTTGGGAATAAAAGAAAGGGCCAGCATGGGCACCAAATGGAAAAAAAAGATATTAACTAGACCAACCCATGACAGGTAGGCACTAAATGACTATTGTAAGCAAGTACTTCTCGCCTAATGAGCATCCATTCACTGGGAACAAATCGAATACTTCACTAAATTAGGGTTTATGCTTTACATGATGAATTGATGATGGAATAAAGTGGGTGTGCAAGTCAAATTTGAGTCCATAAACCCTCCCATATAGTTAAGGCATGCGAATAGTCTATCCATGTCAAATTTCAATGCATTCAGAAACAGTTTGAAAAAATTTCAATGTTGGCCCCATTCACAGGTCACTCTTGCCCGTGTCTAGTCCTAGTACAATTTCATTGTAAAATTTGTATAATATATTTGGAGAATGATAATTTTGAAGGTTCTAGGCCTATTCCTACACACCACGGCCATATCACCTCTCATTGACAGTTCATGTATTAATCGCTTTTAGTTTTGGGTTGTTAGTTTTTCCAATTGCACGCACATTTAGCAAGTGCCATGAAAAAGCCCTTTATACCCTTTTGCCAAAATGCCAAGAATAACTAACCTTATTTGTCTTTGTGTGTAGGTACTAGCTCAGGGCGTAGGAACTTGGAACCAGAAATTGGCTTTTAGGCTAAGTTCTTTAAGTCAAGTCAACTTTTACCATGCCCAAAACCGAGAGCCAACTTAGCTTAAAATGCAAAATTTGGCTCAAAAAACCAAAAATTTTATGAGAAAACCTCATTTTTCATGAGCTTCTCTTGGTTTCGAGAATAGTTCATTCTCTACTAAACAGGGGCAACCACGTGAAGGTGGAATCTCTAATTATGCCCCTCCCCCAGCCCCACCCCCCTCACATCACTCTCAATTTCCCCATACCCAATTTGAAATAATAAAGAACATGTAAAATACTATATTATACAAAATAAAAACATATAAAGATCATCATATAAAACACATACCTATATATATCATTCATCTTCTTCTTCATCAAACTCAACATCGTCAATATCATCTTCATCATGAACATTGTCATTTCCCCAATACCCAATCTATCTAGATTCAACAATTATAATTAAAAACGACACTAAGATTACATGAAAGAAAAAAAACATAAGAGATCTATAGTACAAATCACTCACCACATGTACGAATATCATTGATCTTCTTCTTCATCCAACTCATCATATTTTGTATCATCATATGGTATTTCAGAATCATCGTCGAATAGATTGGCCATATAAACATCATCATCACTACTGTCATAATTTTCCATAATATCATCATCATATATAGTGTCATCGAGAACATTATCATCTACATCATATGGTGGAGCAATCGATCATGCCCCCAGACCCAAAACTAGGATTCACATAAGGCGACGAGACAAAGGATGGCAAGTGCGAAGACATTTTTGGCATACCAAGAGAAAAATTATTAGAGGCCCAAAGTATTGCCTGAGTATCATGATTTGACGTACCACTCGTAAATACAAAAGGATTCGTCCCCATGGAATGAGAAAATCCCATGGGTTGGGTAGTGCAAACTGAGGGAGTCACGGGGGCTCCACTAACCATAGCAATGAAACTCATGGCACAATAAAAACTCCTAAGGCCAACTAATAATCAGAGAGAAAAACAAGGTAAAGCAAAAGGGCCAATGGACACAAACATGATATAATGCCTGAAGAGGGGCCTCCCTCACTAGATTAGGTATGTCTCATTGAAGGGAGGCCTGAGACTCCCTTGAAAATATTAGAGGTATCGGAATAAGTTATAAGGGCCCTCGTGGGCTTAACAACGCAATCGGTCAGATCCCCTAGAGAGGTAATCCTCCATAAAGGTTGTGTGTTGTCCGACCCTTATCTTACTTAGGGTACCTATAGAACAACCCCTACAAGTAACCTTTGTGGCTACCTATGTCAAGCAACTAAATCCACCACGATGTAACCAATGCGTAAGCGAATAGTAGTAAGTCAGTTCCACCATATGGGCAGGGTAACAAAGCCCAAAATCTCAAAATAATAGCCTCTCACTGAGATAAAGGTACTAGCAAGACCCCCATATAAGAATAGATCCCCAGAAATATCTCTAATGCTAAGAAGGTTTTAGAGGGATATCTCTGCAACCAACTTCACATGACCTAGTGCTTAACTCTAGTGTGAGTGGAGCCTCCTCACGTCACTAATTACACAATGGATTTCACCACTCCCTGGTCAGACACATATGTTGAGCTAAATATCCTTGGAGAATTTTACTCACAAAATCCTATTCCAAGGCTCTATACCTTAAGCTAGGTTGTGTACCCTGAAAAATAAAATCGTTTCTAATCAATTTTAAATTCATTAGCGTTACTTTTAGTGGATTTGTTTACTCAAAAGATGTGGTCTTGAAACTGATGATGTTATGACTCAACAAGTAAAATAAATGAATATGAATATAATGCAAAGTCCTAACTTCAATTCTCAACAAATGATAAGCTTTTCAAAATGCAATTTTAAATTCAACTCCACGATTTCAAATAATATGTAATATTTCCATACATGTATCAAGATCAATAATAAGAACCCAAAAGATCAAATTTCATAATGAAAAATGTATATTTTTTGTATTTTCAATATAAAGAAATGAAAATGCAAGGAGTGAACCACAACTTGATGTATAGATTCTACTGTAAGAAAAAAGAGACAAACCAAGAAGGATATCAAGAAGAAAAGACCCAGCCCAAGATACAAGGACAAATAATGAAAAATATGATGAGAAATAAAAACCACCCGAAAATTCAACCAAAGAAAGGTTTCTTATCACTCTGCAGGGACTTAACAGTTATGACAGAGACCCGAGAAGACTCGACAATCATCAAAACTCACCCAACAAACACCAAACTCAACAATCAAGAAAAAAGGGATAATGTGCGCGACTATCTAGGAAAGAACCGTGTATGTACGCGCCCTATAGAACGACATCTCGCGTATGTATGCATCTGTCAAGAGAAAAACTATGTATGTGTATTAAAACACATCCAGGTTAAGGATAACGCCAAGAAACTCAAATTCAAAATGAAAATAGGATGTCAAGTAATCAGACGACAAGGAAACTCAAGCTAACCAAGAGAAATCTAAGGAGAAAAACACTCCAATCCCCGAAAAGAAGAATCAATCCCTAGTATAGTCGTCAATTTTGTTACGAGGAAAATAACTCTATGGAAAGGGGTAAACAAAAACAAATGGAAATGAATGTAGAAATAAACTCTAATCTCAAGTATGATATATAATAAACAAAGATGCTAACAAGACAAGACAAATAGCCTACCTCGTTCGGACGTTCGATTAAGTCCATCGTTGAGCACTCGAATCAAATCTATATACCTACAACTTGTCCTAAAAAACCAACATACGCAAGCATATGGGATAATATATAAAGTTAGCACATATAATAGCATAATCCATCAATAATCATAACAAATACTCCCATGGAATAACAATTCAAATATTTGCAATACATTAGTTGAACGAGAAAATAGTATTTCT
Source organism: Picea sitchensis (assembly GCA_010110895.2). Taxonomy (NCBI): domain Eukaryota; kingdom Viridiplantae; phylum Streptophyta; class Pinopsida; order Pinales; family Pinaceae; genus Picea; species Picea sitchensis. The sequence continues at coordinate 3,048 of SNQJ01S0164270.1, read as the reverse complement.
ATTAAAATATGATCAACATAAGTGTATGAGAGACAAACTTTTGTGTCGACACGTCTCGGAACCGAGAAACTGAGTCCCTTTCATCTGGGCCTCCACCACTTTAATCGTCCACCAAAGGTAAGCTCATATAAGAGATACAATGAGGTTCTCCATCAAAAAGCAAAGAGCTTGGGGGTTGAACACTATGTTTAGACTTTAAAGGACAAAGGGATGTAGACTCAATATGAAGTGAATAATTTATCCAGAGTAACTTTTCTCTCAAAACTTGAATTCATATCCCTCTTCCACAGCATGGATATGGCCCATTTATAGCCTTAAAATGGAACTGAAGGGTCGATTCAGAATGTTTCTGGTATATGGAAGGTCAAGGATCATGGATCTCATGACATGACATGGAAACGCGACACCATTTTTAATTTTGGGCATAAAACTCGAAGTACGTGGGATGTAATGGTGCAACATGTGTATACGCATGTTGTATAACTGTTAGGTCATGTATATGTGGAAAATATGATTTTTAGCTCTGGGAATTGCAAAAAGGGACTTCAAGTCTGCATAGGGAAATGGAAAAGTCCTTCTGAGAAAGTTGCATGTGGTGAAGAAACTATTGATATAACACCATGGCCTCCACGACCGATCTCTCCACACAACAGAAGAAAGTGGATAAGGTAATGGAAGAATGCAAAGACATCTTATCCTTACCCACTGGGGTACCTATGCATTGTCAACTCAATCATTCAATCGATCTAACCCCCAACGCACTACTACCCAATGGGCTAGTGTATCGTCTCTCTCTATCAGAGAACAAGGATATTACCTGTAAGATCCAAGAACTGCTCCAAAAGGGGCACATCTGACTCATCTCATCACCATGTGGAAGCCCAATTGTGCTTGTGCAGAAGAAATACAGGACCTAACGACTCTGTACCGATTACTGATCCCTAAATAAAATCACAATCAAGAACCAGTACTCGATTCCTAGAATCGACGATATCCTTGACCATCCCAAAGGGGTAAAATACTTCAGTAATATTGATATGAAGTTTGGCTACCATCAGGTCTGCATAGAGCAGACATATGTATGGAAAACTGCCTTCAATTCTAAAGAAGTTATTTTTGAATGGTTGGGCATGCCCTTTGGTTTGATGAATGCCCCAACAAATTTCATAAGGATGATGGACGATATCTTGTAGAATTTCACCAATTATTTTGTGGTGGTGTATCTGGATGACATCATCATCTACAAAAAGATTTGGGCTGAACACTTACAACATATTCAATAGGTTTTGCACATTTTTTGGCAGCACAAACTATATGCAAATTTGGAAAAATGCTCCTTCGGCATGGACAAGGTCCAATACCTAGGATACATTGTTGATGAGAATGGAGTGCATGTGGATCTAGATAAGATCCTGTGATTAGTGACTGGCCAGCCCCAACCACACTCACTGATCTTAAGAGATTTTTAGGCCTTGCCAATTTCTATTGTAGGTTCGTGTTGGGATTATCCCATATTGCATGGCCCTTAGCCAAGTAACCAAGGGTGGTGTTAAGGAAAATTTTGTTTGGGGCATGTCACATGTCACACACCCACTATGGCGACTAATTTTTTTTTTGTCTTTTCTTCGAGGGACAGAATCCATGAATTTCTACGGGGCCTAGCGCAGACCATCCCTTCCCTTATCATCCTCCAAGCCACCACAACCTAGCCTTAGCACAAGCGCCTTTCCCAACTCGCGAGTTGGACAGTCAAGGCTCTCGACTCCTCTTTCTCCAAACGCCAATACCCGAAATGCGATACGGGTATGGCTCCCTCCTCACTAGCGCCTGCTAGATATAACCGTAGGCTAGGCTAAACACTAGCACTACTCACATATCGCGACTTCGTGAGTTGGAGTTTTGAGCCCTCGTACTCCTCCTTCGTGAATCCTTGAAACATGATAAGTCAACAATGAGTTGACTCTTTCCCAGGCGACATGTGTCCATCACCTGTCACCCGTTTCCACCTTTCTCTGGGCACTTGTTGTTATGCCACATGTCAACCATGTGGTCCCCACCTAACGAATGTGTCACATGTTTTCATGAGCCCTCTATGCTCGATAGTTCGCGACTTCTACATTCGAAAAGAAATTCTTTCAACCTTTGAACCCCCGATACATGATAACACGCAGAGATTCTGATCCAATGGTTTTCCCGTGGCTTGGA